>WBZZ01000913.1:37500-40000 GCA_019918135.1 Paulinella micropora | reverse complement strand
CTGATATATTTTTTCTGGAATTCACGCAAATATTTGCGTTAGGGAAGTGTCCTGAATGCCAAATTTCCTTTTTTTTCTTTTGCCTTTTTTTGCACCCCCCATCGGAATAAATCATGGTTTGTGGGAACCAGGAGGAGTTGGGAGCTAATATTGGCAGGGTGGTTAGCCCCAGACTCGATCTTGATGCTGGTGAAATTTTTTTGGAATTCACGCAAATGTTTGCGTTAGGGGAGTGTGCTGAATGCCAAATTTCCTTTTTTTTCTTTTGCCTTTTTTTGCACCCCCCATCGGAATAAATCATGGTTTGTGGGAACCAGGAGGAGTTGGGAGCTAATATTGGCAGGGTGGTTAGCCCCAGACTCGATCTTGATGCTGGTATAATTTCTTTGGAATTCACGCAAATGTTTGCGTTCCACAAAAGTCTCCCAAAATGGTGGTACATGCTGATATGAATAGGATGTCAGGAATCATACTCAAAAGCAAACATATGTCCCTACCATCAAATAGGGCACAGGTTCCATGGGGTTTGACACTGAGCAGTGGGTGAGGTGGGAGTTTCAAAACAAGAGAAAGCTAGAAAGGGGAGTGTGCTGAATGCCAAATTTCCTTGTTTTTTGTCAGTACTTGCCGGTTCCTCCGGCAATTGAACGTACCCTGTCGACGGGGCAGGGGGGGTCCGGGGCCCTCCCCCCGGGAACCCCAGCCTTGTGATTGTACGTACCCGTTCTGGTCGCGGGTGGCACCCACACCTGAAAATGGAGGTTTTTTGCCACCAGGCGCCCGGCACCTCCGCGAAGCGCACCGGTAAACCATCCTTTCAGGTGTTGGCGCAGCCCCTAGTTATTATTAATAATAATAATAATAATAATAATAATAATAATAATAATAATAATAATAATAGTAATAATAGTAATAATAATAATACTATTATTATTATTATTATTGTTATTGTTATTATTATTATTATTATTATTATTATTATCATTATTATTATTATTATTATTACTATTATTATTATTATCCCTGACAGGTGTTGGCACTCGGGGGTGGGGGGTTTGGGGGGAGGGGGAAAATCAAAATTGTGTACCTCCCACCCCCACACCCACCCCATGTCTGCACCCTTGTCGGAATAAATCATGGTTTGTGGGAACGAGGAGGAGTTGGGAGCTCATATTGACAGGTTGTTTAGCCCCAGACTCAATTTTAATGCTGACATGATTTTTTTTGGAATTCACGCAAATATTTGCGTTAGGGGAGTGTCCTGCGTGCTAAAATTCTTTTTTTTTTCGCACCCCAATCGGAATAAATCATGGTTTGTGTGAACCAGGAGGAGTTGGGAGCTCATGTTTGCAGAGTGGCTAGCCCCAGACTCGACGCTGATGCTGATATAATTTCTTTGGAATTCATGCAAATATTTTCGTTAGGGGAGCGTCCTGAATGAGAAAATTCTTTGTTTTTTTATTTTCTGCACCCTCGTCGGAATAAATCATGGTTTGTGTGAAACAGGAAGAATTGGGAGCTCATATTGACAGGGTGGCTAGCCCCAGACTCGATGTTGATGCTGATATAATTTTTTTGGAATTCACGCAAATATTTGCGTTAGGGGAGTGTCCTGAATGCCAAAATTTCTTGTTTTTTTAAGCCTATTTTCTGCTCCCATCGGAATAAATCATGGCATGTGTGACCCAGGAGTTGAGAATTCATATTGACAGGGTGGCTAGCCGATGTTCATGGCGATATAGTTGTTTTGGAATTCACACAAATATTTGCGTTATGGGAGTGTCCTGAATGCCGAAATTCCTGGTTTTTTGGTAGTACTTGCCGGTACCTCCGGCAATTGAACGTACCCTGTCGACGGGGCAGGGGGAGTCGGGGGGGCCCCTCCCCCCGGAACCCCAGCCCGGCGATTGTTTGTACCAGTTTGGTCGCGGTTGGCACCCAAACCAGAAAATTGAGGTCTTTTTGCCACCAGGCGCCCTCGGGCAATTAATTGAACGTACCCTGTCGACGGTGCAGGGTGGGTCCGGGGGGCATTTCCCCCGGGAACCCCAGCCCGGCGTTTGTACGTACCTTTTTTGGTAGCGCGAGGCACCCACACCAGAAATGTGAAGTTTCGCCACCAGCAGCCGTTTGCGCACACCAGAGGGAGTTAGCGGCTGATATTTGGTGTATCTGACACTTCTTGATGAGCCCTCTTCGAACATGTAAAAATAATAAATAATTGTGGCGCCGGGTGGCGTACACACCAGGAAATGGAGATATTTGCGCCACCAGGCGCCGTTCGCGCACACAGGGAGTTTGAGGCTGATGTTTGGTGTACCCGACACCTCTCGGTGCGCTCTCTTCGGAGATAAAAAAGTTTTGCTGGCGGGTGGCACAAAAACCAGAGATTTGAGGTTTTTTGCAACCAGCGCTTACACTTGCGTTCTGCTGGTACCTCGGACAATTGAACGTACCCTGACGACGGGAAAGGGGGCGGGTCCGGGGGGGCTCTCCCCCC
>WBZZ01000913.1:0-27500 GCA_019918135.1 Paulinella micropora | reverse complement strand
TTTGAAATTTAGTGTATTTTTTTTCTGTGATTCTGATAGAAACTGTGAAAATCTAACATCGCAGTATCTATCACAGAAATATACTGAATATAAATCTTGATATTAAGATAAAAATGTTAACTTACAGCACAAATCTACATTAGAATATAATTAATCTTTACTAAAAAACAAATATTAAATATCATTTCTTACTTTGTATGTTGAAAAATCTGGAGATTAAGATTTCATAATTTCTAAAACTATATCTTATCAAAGTGTGTCAGTCCGTCATCAGTTCAAAGAAACCTAACTACTTTTTTAGGGGCATGGGCCGACCTGTTGGACCGGTTGGAGCAGTTAGCAATTTTTGAATGTGTTACGCTTCTATGTTTTTGAGTACCTCAGGTGGATGTTTTTTGGACACACACGCAAGGGTTGCAAGTGTTTTATGTTTTGTATGTTAGTAAAGAAAGAAAGATACATTGTTTATTTTTTGTGACTTTATTCCTGTGTGCCTGTCGATTTTTTTTTTTAACAGCTTTTGAAAATTTCATGCTCTTTCTTTGATGTCTGCCTCGTGATCCTCTGTGTAAGCATATCTGTGATGCTTGTGATTATTGACATGTGTTTTGTGTGTATGTCGGAGCTTGTGATTCTTATCATGTCTCTTGCGTGTGCCTTGTCCCATCCTCACACATTGATTCTAATCAGAAAACTAAATTAACAACAGAAGTGAACAGCCAAGAATCAGTATTAGCAGCAGGAGAAAGGTTATACAAATAATCTTACCACTATTTATATATTGCTTTTGCGTGATGTAAATGATAATGTATGGTAAATTTATGTTTATTTTATATGTAGTTAGCTGGTTATCAAACATCTAATACATGACAGCGAAGTTTTCACTTAATTTCAATGTATGATTTAATTTATTTAAGTGATTACTTTGAATATTACATAAAAAAATATAAATTTAGGTATGACTGTTCCTGCGTAGTAAGCATTCTTGCATCTAACCAGTAATTTTTTCCTAGTCCTTCTGGTCCGAATTTTTTTTAGTAAAAGGTGGTTGTTAGCGTGCTTAACGTTATTTCCTTTTTAGGAACTGCTTGGTGTTGAGAGGTTGATTTGCTTCCGTTTTCGGGTCTGTTCGTTGTCTACCTTTGTATATTATTACAACTGACGTGTATTGACACGATGATGCGAAACGCCCGCTCACAGTTTGTAATAGAAGCAAAAATTACCACCCTAGACTGGGGTAAATTCGATGACCCTTACTGTGAAGGGTTAATTATTCCTGGGGACTGTCTTTCTAGACCTACCAGCATACCGAAGTCACGGTACACCTCTGCAGACTATAGAGATAGTAATAAAAAAATAAAGCAATCAGCACACCCTTTGGTAGCTCAGCTACAAGTTAAAATGAAAAAATCTTGAGAGTCATAAAAAAGTGTATATTTAAGTACTTTAGCACCCTTACCTAGTGGCAGTGCACAGTGGCGCAGACTAGTATTTGACGCAATGTATTCCAAGTTGAAGGGGTGGGCACCATCAGATAAAGCCAGTTGGTGCATTAGGCAGCACATACCTGTTACTTTCAATTTGTTGTCCTTCAAACAAGCATTCACGCCCTCACCTGCTCTTGCTCACAGCATAGAAATAACTCACGACACAGCTCATCGCTTTGGTATCCATATCCTGGATGCAGATGCTTTCGGAAACTTGTTACTGAACTTAGCAGATGCATCCATAGCGTATATATAGCACAATGCAAACAAAGAATAATAACTAAGATTCGGAGATTGTAAGAGAGAACTCAGAGAGAGAGAGAGAGAGAGAGAGAGAGAGAGAGAGAGAGAGAGAGAGAGAGTAACATTTACACGAAAACACCCAGGTCACGACGTCCCCACACACACACAAAAATAACATGGTGTGAAACTTGTCCTCACGCAAAATTCAGACATATGGATAGATAAACACATAGAAACAGCAGAAGATATTGCACAGGACCAAGAAGAGAAGGCACAACACTCACACTACATTGTGAGGGTAGAGGCAGATGTGGGGTGGAGGGTAGCAAAGTACGTGAGAGAGCATAGCAAACTAGAAAAGCAGGCAGAGAAAGTCATGGTAGTTTGGGAGGGGGCAGTAGGGAGAGATCTCACACCAGATTCGACATTCATGCCTGCCCGCCTTAATAATATTTATGAATTTGAGCCTGACAAGGCTCCCAAGTGCGTATGGAAACATGCCCCATGGGAGTCAGATAACGAACAAAAGAAGGAAGCTTTCTCTCTTAATCATCATCTGATCTTTTTCCCTTATGCAAAGAAAAAGGGGAGAGGCTTGTCAAAGAGAGAGGTGAGAAATTTACCACAGACAGTGAGAGAGTTTGTGAGGGTGTATGAGAGAGAGAGAGCAAGGGAAGTAAATTCACATACATAACATGCATATTAAGCATAACTGCATCTAAAATGTGGGTTCAGGGGGAAGATGCACCAGAAGAATAAGACTCAATCGATGACGACGAGCCACTTGTGGCTCCCCTTCTTCGTGTTACATCTTTTTCTTCTTCTTCTTCTTGTGCTGCTGCTGCAAAGCCTGCCTCACCACATCCCCCTCCTTCCCCTGCCAGCCTCTGCTCCACCCAAGTCCCCACACATCCCCCCCCCCCCCCCCCCACCTGCAAGCCCACACTCACCCGAACAACCTAATCACAACAGTCCCCTCTAGCAGTAACACGCTCGCCCAGCTCTGCAACTCCCCCAGCTCCTTCCACTCTTAATGCTAACTATTCAGACTCAGAGTAAATATGCAGTGCGTGAACGGTAATAAACATACTGTGTAGTTGTTATACATACTCACACACCACTTAGTTTCTTTCTTTTTTCTTTCTTTCTTTCTTTCTTTCTTTCTTTCTTTCTTTCTTCCTTTCTTTCCTTTCCTTTCCTTTCCTTTCATTTCCTTTCCTTTTCCTTTTCATTTTCCTTTTGCTTTTCTTTTTCTTTTTCTTTTTCATTTTTTCTTTTCTTTTCTTTCTTTCTTTCTTTCTTTCTTTCTTTCTTTCTTTCTTTCTTTTCTATGTATGATAGATTGACACTGGCGACTCGGAAGTAGAACACACCAAGGAATGTTACCAGGTCTCTCTCTCTCTCTCTCTCTCTTTCTCTCTCTCCATATATTATATATATATATATATTTCTCCCTCTCTCCCTCTCTCTCTGTCTCTCTCTATCTCTCTCTCTCTCTCTCTTTCTCTCTCTCTCCCTTTTTCTCTCTCTCTCTTTCTCTCTTTCTCTCTCTCATGATGATGAAGATTTTCACTATGATTATATTGGTGATATGATGATAATGATAATAATGTTGATGATTGATGATGACATGATAATGATATGATGATGATGATGATGATGATCATGATGAAGAGGATGATGATGATGATGATAATGATGATCATGATGATGATGATGATGATCATGATATTGATGATGATGATGACGATGATGATGATAATAATAATAATAATCATTGATGATGACGATGATGATCATGATGATGATCATGATGATCATGATGATAATAATCATGCGCCACTTCTGCACTTTGGGGTCGTAGCACTCTACCTCCTCTAGCTCCATCTCTGTGTCTGGGAAAAAATTAGGGATGACATACAGCTTGTCCCGGAAGACCTGAGCAGAAAAGTCGTGACGACCCAGCTTCAGCCTGCGCGCTGACAGCCACTCGTTGCGCACTGGGTCGTACTTCTCCACTCTCCGCAGGCTCCAGTCGTGGTTGTGGCACCCGATCAGGTACAAGCAGCCGCCCAAAGCCGCGAGCAGGGCCTGGTGGCGTTTGGTGGGGGGATCGCAGCGCGTTAGCCAGGCGTCTGTCTTTTCGTCGTACACCAGCAGCGAGTTGTGCATCTCTTGGTTTGTCAGCACGACCACAGGCGGTCGTGCAGGACCGCGCCCGTGACGTCTTCGTAATCCGACGGTAGGCTGGCCTTAGCCTCCCAGCGGTTGAGCCGGGGGTCGTAGCACTCCAAGGCGCGGAGCATCTGGCAGTCGTCGTCGATCCTGTGCCCGCCCACAACATACAGCTTGCACTGCAGCATTAGACCCAAATGCCCGCTGCTGGCAGTCGGCGGGCTCCACACAGTAGATTTCCAGCCTTCGGCTGTCAAGGTTTCGGCCGAATGTGATGCACCCCCAGCTGCCGAACACGTACACCGCGCGTTTCGAGGATGCATCGTCTGACGACATTGTCACGTTCGTAACAACCAGGAATGGCTAGACCCAAACAAAAAAAAAAAAGAAATCTCTCGCTCTCTCTCGCTATCTCTCTCCGCGCTGCAACCACAAGAAGTGAGAGAGAGAGGTCGCTTCCTTTAACTCTCCCTCCTTCCACCACTCAACACAGTATAGTTTAATAAAGGCTCAAAGTTTTGGTCTAACGCATCATTTTGCAACTAGCGAACCGTACCAACGCAACTCAAAAAATATATTGTAAGAAAAAGGGGGGGTGGTTGGGTGTGATTTGTCACGGGGGGGGGGGGGGGGGGGGGATTGCGCGGGGGTGTCGCCTCAGTGACTGTGAGGAACACCTATTTACAACATATGTTGTAGCTGTATGCTACACTGCACCATCTCCTCATTCCCCAGTACGCTTGCTTCTCTAGCCCGCTTGAAGAAGGCTTCTGTTTTTTTGAGATTGTCCTGCAACAACTGAAAGTGTTTTTTGCTCATTTGATAGTGTTTAAATGTAATTCTGTCTTGGTTTTGTCTCACGTGAGGGGCGAGATTAGTCTGAAAAAGACCCTACACTAGCAGTCCTTGTTGGATAGGCACTGATCCTTATCCCCTTGTACGCGAACGCAAGGTCCATGGTCTGGATCACCTGGAGAAACTCCCGGTGGTAACTGACGTCCCACCAGCTCCTTATCACGCTTAATAACTCCAGGTCTACTTGCAAGATATTAAGCACAAAGCTTTTTCTTATTGCATCTAGGTCTGCTACTAGGTGCGATCTTTAGTTCCGCAGACACACGTGGCAGTAATGGTACATTTGTATTCCCCAAGTTACTGCCTTTCGTTTAAGGCAACGGGCACAAGGCCAGTCAGCATGCAACAGAACATTAACTGTGCTGCTATCTCTGAGCATGTACGCTAGAGTGTCTCGGACTATAGTTTTCCAGGTATGCCCTTCCACGAAATAAGCTAGTGGCATTTTCCTGTTAGAACACAGCAGGTAAGAGCTCCACAGCTGAGCGCCGATCAAGTGTGGTTTCCTTTCGAAAAAGTTGGTGCCAGCAAATGCATCGAACATGCATTGAAAGTCCTGGAGGGAGAGGAAGGGAGCAATCAAAACAAACTCGCTAGCGAAAAGGAACCAACATGCACCACACGCAAACTCCCTTTCCTTCCGCACGACAGGCGTGGGGTGATATCGCTTTCGTTAATGTTTGACGTGGGCGCGTTGGCGCGTGTTGGATCGCTGAGAACGCTTTCGCATGTGTGAGTGCGAGATGACTTTGCGAAGCGCAAACAACAGTTAAAGAAAGAGAGACTGCCACTTGGGAAGAGCGCGCAGAACCACTAAAACAAGGAAAAGAGAATTATTAGAACATTGTGTGTGTTCTTTTTACTTTGGACCTTTTGAACCGTTCCCGGAAGCAAATCGACAAAAAAAGCTTCTTGTCCTTGCAAATATCATCCTCTCCAAGGCTGAGCATGATTGTACAGTCAATCACACACTGAAATTTCAAACATACACGAATCTTGTGTGAGTTCACGTGCGCAAATCTACTCACACATTCACTGGCAAACTCACGTGTACATGCACGATTTCACAAACAATCACACACACATTCGCACACACACACATTCATACACACATTCACAAGTTCACACACACAAACACATATTCATACACACAAATTTACACATTCATACACACATTCACAAGTTCACACACACATTCACAAGTTCACAAACCCACACACACATTCACAAACCCACACACACACACGCATTCACATACACACAAACACACACACACACACACACACAATCGCAAAATCACGCACACTCACATACACACATCCACACACACATTCACAAATTCTCACACACATCCACACACACATTCACACACACATTCACACATACACATTCACAAATTCACATATTCACACACACATTCACAAAATTCACACACACACATTCACAAATTCACACATTCACACACACATTCACAAATTCACACACACACACACAGACACACATTCGCAAAATCACGCACAGTCACACATTCGAAAAATCACACACACTCACACATTCGCAAAATCACGCATACTCACACATTCGCAAAATCACACACACATAAACAAAGGACCGAATCTTCTATAAGGTCCTTATCACAAATGATCATAGAGCATGATAGGCAGAAAGGAGGAAGGGTGGGGGGGGGGAGGAGGGGGCCGCTACGATGCGAAAAGGTCCATTGGGGACACACAATGGGCTCACCATTACGCAAACCCAATGTTGACAGCATTGTGCAAACCCAATAGGTTGTGTCGAAGAGGGGGGTTGCTACGATGCATTGGGGACGCACAATGTGCTCGCCATTGGGCAAAGCCAATGTTGGCAGCATTGCGCCAACCTAATGGGTTGTGTCGAATGGGGGGGGGGGGGGCTGACATAATGTGCGGTTTTTGTTTCACAGCAAAAACTGAAAGCGACTATCTGTGTGTGTGTGCTGCGCATAGTCGGGTGTCTGTTCTTGAGAAATGTTGTTTCTGTGCATGTCCAGGATCATTTCGCAGACATTCGTGTGCTGTGTACCGTTATGTGTGTATGATTGTGTGTGATTGCGTGTGTGTATGATTGTGTGTGTGTATGATTGTGTGTGTATGATTGTGTGTGTGTATGATTGAGTGTGTGTATGATTGTGTAAATGATTGTGTGCGTGTATCATTCTGTGTGAGTGATTGAGTGTGTATCGTCATGTATGTGATTGCGTGTGCATAGTCGGGTGTCTGTTCTTGAGAAATATTGTTTCTGTGCATGTCCAGGATCATTTTGCATACATTCGTGTGCTGTTTGTCGTTCTTTGTCTATACAATTCTGTGTGTGTGATTGCATGTGGGTGTGTGTGTGATTGCATGTGGGTGTGTGTGTGATTGCGTGATTGCGTGTGTAAATGATTGTGTGTGATTGCGTGTACCGTTCTGTGCATGTGTGTGTATCGTTATGTGGACATGTGTGTGATTGTGTGGAATGATTTCTGCATGTATTTTTTTTGTAGACGTATGTCTTTTTGTGTATCGTTCCGTGTGCACAAATTCCTGTTTGTGAGACAAAAAAAGATAGTCCCCGTCCAAACCTAACTAGTGTTTTTCGTTTCGTTTGTTTGTTCCTGTTTTTTTCTTTGAACACTAGCAAAAGCCACGAGAGTCGCTCACGTGAAGAAAAAGCCCAAGCTGGGACATACGGGTTCGTTTGTGACGCAGTTGACCTGTCCTCGTGGTCTCTGCCGTCAGTGGCAGTGCTGTGCACGACGTGTCGCAGCCTCCGTGCATGTCTTCTCCCGTTGGCGACCGAAGCGCAGGAAGAACACCTTGGTCGCGTGCGCGGGTCGTTGGACGACGCCATCGAAGAGGTCGCACTCAAGGGAGGTTACACCAAATTCCCCCTCCATGGCGTTCCCTGGAACCTGTACTACGAAAAGGTTGTTCCTTATGATCTGGGGGGCTGCCTGGACCTCAACGCCTGCCAACGCTACTGCTATGCTGAACGCATTGCGACGTCTTTAGAATTCTACTTGCACCACAGCCTCGACAGTGACAAAACCAAGATTGCCTGCAGGTTGTGGATTCAGGGCGTCGATCATGTATGCGAGCAATGTGGCTGCTGGAATGGTTCAGTGTTTCTGTACCTGGACCACGAAACCATTGGGTGCAGAGCCGCGCCGAAATCGAGGCAGTGCTGAAGCAAATTGTTTCGGTGCAAATGCTCAACTTGTCAGGAGATGTCTACATGAAGAATGTCAATTACGACAAGGGATTCTTTACCTGGACTGACTTGCTCCAGAAAGGTGTGACGGTGCCTGTCACCCCTCACTTGATCTTTTTAACACAACAGAACAAAGCAGTGACTCACACACATAAAGCTTTATACGCCTACAACACACACAGTCACACACACGCATACTCATACACATACACACACTCACAAACATACACACACACGCACAAACATACACACACGCACAAACATACACAAACACCTGCACAGTCACACACTTGCACACATACACACACAGTCACACACGCACACAGTCACACACACAGTCACACTTACACACACAGCCACACACGCACACACACACACACATGCACAAAACAGACGACGCACATTTACAAATGGAGGAAATGGTTTATTTATGTTACTCCTTGTACATTTTTTTTCAAGATTGATGATATTATTCTTCTTCTTTGTGTAAGAGGTATGTTTTTTCTTGGAGCAGCTAGCTCGACAGACGACTGAACGAAAAACGCTGCGCGACCGAACAAAAGACAGAAGCGTGCACAAGGTCGTTCTTCCTTGTTGGATCTGCTGGAGCTGCTGGAGGGCAGCACACTAGAATTGCTCATCTCGTATTTCCCGTCTTCCTTGGCAGTGCTAGGCACGACCTGCAAGTGTCTCTAGTCCTCCTTGCTGCCCTTAGCCACCATAGCTAAGCAAGGCTAACTCCGCGCGGTGCAAAAGACACTTGTCCAACAGATCGAGCAAGTGACCCTGGGAAGGGGTTTTGAAAAATATGTGATCACCGGAGCAGTTCCTTATCATTACTACGAAAACGGAGATTTGGATGCGCACTGCCTGCTGAACATTAACGTGGGCAGACGCTACGGCGAATCTGTACCTGTTAGTACGCGCTTGGTGTTGTATTGCAAACACACGATCCGGACCTGCAAAACAGTGATGGAACTCAGCTTGTCGCTGGACCAAAACAATAACAAGAGCGAACACCGATTCCTCATGCATCTGCCACTGGACTGCATTATATCGGAGGTGAAGAGCAGCGACCAAATCGCAGAAGCCGTCCAGAAAATAGTTTCGTTGCCGATGCTGAATTTGTTGGGAGACCACTACAGAGCTGAACGAGATTGCACCGTGAAGTGTGAGGATCTGCTCGCAAAGGGGGTCACAGCTCATGTCCAACGCAAGTGACTCAGTGAAAGCCCCAAGGGATTTTGCGCTGATTGCAGTGACTCGGACTGTGACTAGAATCGACCAAACACACTGAGTAGGGATTTTGTTGCGCGTCAGGATATTCTAGTTTTTTTTGTTTTCGCTGGCGTCCTTCCTGCATGTTCAGAGTTTTTTAAAAAAATAGTGCTGCACTAGACTGAGAAAAGGCAGCAAAAAAAAATTCCTGGCGAGTAGAATCAAAAGAGGTTCCTGTTTTTTTTTATTATTAAAAGCAATGTTTTTCTTCAAGTGACATATTATTTAGGACGGCTCAGGCAGTAAAGTCGACTGCGCGCCTGCCTGTAGTTTGACGCTGGCTAGCACTAGGCTCTGGTATTTTCTAAAGCTGTTCTAGTCTATCTCTCGCACTGTCCAGTCGTCGTTCTCGCGCAGCAGGCCCTGCGCCACCAGGTGGTACAGCAGCGCCTGGTTCGTGCGCATAGCGTTCTTTCTGAAAACCTCCGGGGGCATGGCGCGGTGGCTCACGATGTGCAACCGTATGCTGCTCAGCAGCCAGTGCTGGTTGCACTCTTCCTGCCAGCGCCGCCGGTACCACTGCTGCACACACCGCAGCACTACTAGTGGGTTCCTGTCACCCCGCTCGTCGAATAAGCTCTGCAAGTTCGCAAAGTCTCTGTTGTCGCATTGTCCTCTGGGCAGGAACTGGCACGCGAAGCAGAAAGATTCGTCCGCGCCCGGGTTTTGCTGGGCGTCCTCCCGCTCTGCCTCCGCTAGTCCCGGGTAAATGCTGGCGGCGCGTTCGCATCTCCTGCCCCGTCGTAGTCGTTGTAATTTTGCCACCGCGGGGGTGATGAGCTTGGTCAGTGCTTCGTGCTGCGCGGCGCGAACGGGCCCGTGTACCTGTCGTCATCATCGTCTGCCGCCCCATCATTGCAGCGGAATTCGAAGTGCACCAGCGCGGACGCAACGTGTTCCATTCCGAGCAGGGTGGAGGGTGGTGTGGAACTGCTTTTAAAAGTATGCCACCCAAGAAAAAAAGAAATCTGTGTGGGCTGGTTTTTTTTGTGAAGGGGGGGGGACGCGGCCGCCATTCTTTTTCGCAAGGGTGTTTTGCTTCTTTTTTTTACCGGTTCTACCCTCCCTCCCGTGTTTGGCCAGCCCCCGCACTTTTTTTTACATTTCCTGCCCTCCCCCCACCCACCCTCTCTTCCTGCCTGAAGGAGAGGGGCGGCGGTGAAGGTTGGCGGGCGGGAAAACGTTTTTTTAGCTTGTTGGCAAAGCTGTTTTTCCCGCCCGCCCACGTTTCCCTAGCACCCCAAAAAATGTTTTCCGCTCGCCAACCCCGCCCCAGAGTATTCGGAGCCTTAGTTTTTGCTGATGCAAAAAAAAAACATCTAACTTAATTGTGCGCTAATATTTTTTAAGGACCGCAGATATCCGAAGGAAAGGCGTTGCTGCTGAAAACCTCGGAGTATAACAACTACTTCTGGAATATTATTGTGTACGAGCTCGTGTTTGCAGAGGATGTCAGGGCACTTCTTGCTACATTTCACTTTGAATTTAAAAAAGAGCTTTTAGGCGTGGCTCGTAAATGTGTCAATGCAAAGATTCCAGGTTTTTTTGCCCTTACCATTGAAAACGATCGAGAGCTTGATGATTCTATCTACACGCATTTTCAGAATTTACAAGATTTTAATGGCTACCAAACGCTAGTGAGCGAGATTAGCGGGCGCAAGAGCAGAGCCAAACAATCAGCGACTTTTTGACTAACAAAGTCCAGCACGAAGATTGGAAAGAAGTAGGCTTCAGCAGTTTGTAGAGTGCTTTGCAAATCTGGCAACTTTTCCAGAGGACCGAAAGAAAATATTCCAAAAAGAAATGTGCGAAGTACTCCGGGCCTCATACGACAAGAAAAACATTAAGTCGGTCGTGGCCGCCTGTTCCTGTCTTATGGACGCGTTGTGGAATGAGGACAAGCTGTATTACTGGCATGCACATTTGTTCGTCCTGCGCTCCCAGCCGCGGGGCCACATCTGGTGGCACCCCGACAACGTGCTTGGAACTTCTTTGTCGGGGGGGGGGGGGGGGGGGGGATGACAACCGGGCGGCCCAGCTGCACCAAAGCTACAGGGATCCGTCCGTGGCCGATCGTGATTGGGTCTTTGCTGGTAGCATCAGGAGGCATAGCGCAGTGTGGCATGGCAGATCGCTGCTTGACAGCAAGTCTAATTTCGGCGTGCTCATGTTCGAGCAACTAGAGCAATACCTTGTAAAACAAAATCAGGCTTTGTATGGTCTGTACATACATCTGGCCATCCTTGGCTCCATGAAGAGTATCCTGAGCCGGAAATATGGCGGCAGAGCGTTATTGGCAATCGAATTCTTAGACTACGATAAGGCTACGATCTTTATCTCCAAGCTGACTATTCTTTCTGATCCACTGGCGCGCGGGTACGACTTTGTGCGTGGGATCCGGGGCGCAATCTTGTTTCCCAAGGGTCTAGCGCTGTACTGTGAATTTCAGACCGCGCGAAAGGCGGCGGGCGAAATTTGAACAGGCTGCTTTTCTGGGAAACATTTTGCAAGAGAAGAAAAATGCTTCTCCCCGCCCGCCAACGTCCAGACATTAGCTAAGCACAAAAAAAGTTTTCCTGCCCCGCCTGCCTTCGCCCCCCCCCCCCCCCCCCCCCCTCACCAGAATGCCCTGATGCTGCATCCTTTCTTTCTTTGTTTCCCAACAAAGGTCTTTAATAAACTTGTCTGCCTCACTCTTCGAGGCGAACCCATTTGTGGGGGGGGGGGGGGGGGGGGGCGTCATGCACAAAAGACGCCCGTGGCACCGCGCGCGTTACTTCTTTTTGTAACTCGATCGCGCGACCTTGGTCTTCGTATTTACGAACTTGTCTGTCTCTCAGCCAGGCTCGCCTTCATGCTCCTTTTTATTAGCGGGTCGTCTTTTCAAGCAGCCCCCGTCGTGCAGAATATCGCGCAACAGCAGCGCCAGGTCAGGCTCTAGCCGCGGCCTGGCACTGGTAACCAAGAATTTCAGGTCGTCTTCGGTCAGCCGCAGCAGGCCCGCGTGATCGCGGTATTGCAAGGTGCGCAGCACTGTGACCAGCGCGGGCCCCCGCACGCCCTGCGCCTCGAGCTCCGTCCGCAGCCAGCGCTGGGCCTCTGCTCGCGCAGGGCCTAGTGGCGCCTCGATTGGCGAACGTTGCGCGGCTACTGCTACAGACGGTACTAGGCCCTTGGGCTCCGGCGGTAGCCCCTCGGTCCGTGCCGCCCAGCCTGCCAACAAGCACTGGAAGCCGGGTGAGGAATTTGCTGTCGCCATCCCACAGTCAAAAAAAAAAACTAAGCTCTTGAAAGACAGGGTGTTGTTCCCCCCCCCCCCCCCCCCCCCCCCCTCCCCGCAATATCAAGAAAAAAGCCCAACACAAAACCCCCTGCCAGCCCCGCCCCCCCCCCCCCCCCCCCGCCGCGTGTGACAGTTTGCTAGTTGCAATCAAGCGCCCCCCCCCTCAGCTACTTGGCCACAGTTCTCCTCCATGCCCCCCCCCCCTCACTCTCCAAATCTCCACGTTTTTTTTACTGAGAACCAAAACTGAGTTGCGTATTGAAAGGTTTACACAAGGTACTTCACTGGCAGGCCCCTGGCCAAGAAGAAGGCCTCGGCCTGCGCGTCGCCATTTCGTGCTTGTCTTAACATTTCAATTCGCAACGACTGTTCTTGACAGTCCTTTTTTACGAGCCCGTGCGGCTCATCGAGCGAATACAGAAACACATCATGTTCCAGAACTTCTTCGCCCAGCGTAGTCTCGAGCTCAATGTTTCTAGCCAAGTCCGCGTCATCTTCGTCGCCTGCCACTTGCGCAAAGAATTTGTTCTTGGCCACGAGGTACAAAAACAAATGGGAAAGTGGCAGATCAGTGGAATTTAGATTTCGACGTGGAAGCCTCGAGCAAACAATCCTCACCACCTCGCTGTACGTTTGAGTGCAATTGACGCTCTTGAAACGAGCCAACGCAGCAGGATCCGCGGGGCACAAGATTTCCGCGACAGCCTGTCGAAGCGCTTCGATTGCTTCGTCATTGGCTTGCTGCCAGACTTCAGGCTCGATATCCTCTTCTGGTTCCTCTGTGTTGAGGTACTGGTCGCGTACCCCCTTGGCGTAAGACGTTAAGGCCCGTGCCAACGTCTCGCCAAACACGCGGGCTTGCTCGTTCATCAGCCGAGACCAACGCGGGTCTCCCTTGCAGGTCGAGCCAGGCGGGTAGTCGTTGCTGTCGCTCTCGCTAGCATCCTCTGCCTAGAACACTGGCACCGCGCCCAACAACAGCTTGCGGCGCTTGGCAGCCTTCTCTTCCTGCAAACTCGTGATGAGTTGCTGCTGCTTCAAGGCCACGTCCGCCAGCGCCAGCCGAGCAGACTGCTCCCCTAGCAGAGCAGTCTGCTCCTCGAGCCGAGCTGTCTGCTGCTCGATGATCCTCGAGTTGGCCTCGAGCAGTTTATCTTTCATCTCCACCATCGTGCCCAGCTGCGCGACCATGGTCTTCAGGGCTACCGTGTTCGAGTCGCCAAAGCCAGCAAGGCCTGCGCGCATCAGATCGCGGACGTCTGTGGGCAGTTCTTGCCTACGTACTGGCAAGGCTTTTTCGAGTGCCTCGTCGCCCGCTGCAGCTCGAGTTGCGATCCGAGCCATTTCTTCGCGCAGCTTCTTGCATCTCGGGTGCTCGAGGTGACTCAAAATTGTCAGCAGGCACTTGAAGGTCGTGCACTGTGCTGCCCGGCGCTCGCCCTCCTTGACCTCCTGCGCCGGTGCCACCTCACGCTCGTCGGCCCGTGCGGCCCGCCGTGGAAACGCAAAAAACGTCACGGGAAAATCAAACGTATTCCCCCGGTGGCAATCCTGACCACTATTTGTCTGGGTGACGATGGGTCGCCGGGCGGGCCGGCCTAACTTTAGTGCCACCTTGAGCCACTTTTTCTGGCAGAATTTTCAGAACAGTCAGTAAAGACACAAATCGCATCGGAAATGCAAAAGAAACAGTCTTGACTGCGCCGGATGTTGGCAAAATCTGCTGGTCCAATGCCCATGAGAATTGAGCTTCTTGCAAAACATTAGTTGGGTCACCGGCTTCAAGCGGGCTGGCTTCGTCAGGGGGCGCCGCCACGGTGGCCACGGCGGTAGGAGCAGCGGGAACTAGTTCTGTCTGCATGTAGCGGTTTTGGCTTTGTTTTTGTTTGCCACGCCTTTTTATGAGTTGGACTGGTTTTGTAGGTGATTCTTTTTTTTTCGAAGCTGTGCATCCTCTCTCGATGCGCATTCCCTTCAGCTCCCCCCCCTCCCCCCTCCGGCCCTCGCTCAGACTCTTTCAGCTCTTTTCCTGCCGGTCGCCCCCCCCCCCCTCTCCATTTCGGTGGCAGGCAGAGTACGGACGGGAGAGAGGGGGGAACAAAAAGGGCAACCAATGTGACGGGGGGGGGGGGGGCGGGCGAAGGAAAAAAGAATCCTCCCGCTCCCTGTCCTTTCTGCTTGACTTCTTTTTTAAACCTTTCTGGGCCAGCAGGCAGTCGTGCCTGTTTGGAGGAAAGGAGCAGTGCACGCAAAAAGAAAGAGACGAAGAGGAGTTTATCGGACCAGCAGGACCAGTGTGGAGGCAGCGGAAAGCGACAGAGCAGGGCGGAGCTCCTCCGCCGTCGGCGGGAGTCCCGTTCCTCTACAGCGGCCCAAAACCCGCCCGCGCGTGAAAGGCAGAGTTACCGTTTCGTGCTTGCCTAAGCCTTTCTGTACGCAAACCAAAACTCGGGACCTGTCGACGGCACGACAGATGCCTATTCAAAAAAAATCTGCGGAGAGGATTTTAAAAGGGTGCCAAGACAGTTCTTTTTCTAAAAATTAGTTTATTTAATTAGCAGCTGACAACCGTCTGTAGACGAATTTCTTTGCTTCTTTGTTGCAGAGACTTAGTTCTAATTCATTTTTTGAGCGCCTGGTCGACAAAATGTCTACATTTCCTCTAGGTCATCCAACGATATTTCATTTGTATATTTCTTTTTGATGTACTTGGCAAAAAGAATGGAGGTGCGTGCTGCTGTACGACCTGCAACACATAGCAGGCTGAGCATTAGCCAACAAAAAAAGATTTATACAAGCGAACTAGTTACCAATGTACTGGGCCTTGGCCTGCATCCACCACGACGCAAATTTTTGATTGAAAATTTCGGGCATGAGCGCGTAGTTTCGCGGGTGATCGGCGCCCCCGAGCGAGTCAGGGATTATGTGATCAATATGGAACGGGACCTTACGCACTTGTGCCCTCGTCATGAAATGTTTGGTGTTGGTCAGCGGCTTGATAAAGCCGAGATACACGGGCTCTGGCTCGATCTCGTGCGCTGGGTGAATCTTGCGCATCTCCGTAATCATCTGCTCCAAGTACTTCTTGCCGTTGGAAGGCGTGATGTCGCTGCCGTCCCAATCGATCTCCTGTATGCCTGACGATGTTGGTTGTGGTTCCTCGAGCGCAGCGACGCCGCCGGCCTTAGGCAATGCTGCTGGCCTGGAGGATCTTGTGGTGCGTTTGAATGGCAGTTGCGCACTGGCCTCTTATTTTAGCGGTGACAGCTTAGCACGTTTGACCGCAGGCTCTACAATGGTCTCGGACTGCGTCGAGTGCTTGGATGCTGTGCTACATAATAGCAAACCCGCGGCCGCGCGCGAAGCCAATTCAGCCATTTCCTCGCGCAGCGCTTTGCAGCGTGGGTGGTCGAAATACGACAACACTGTAAGGAGATCTCTGAATTTAACGCAAGGCACACTCCTGCCTTCTCCCTCTCTAACTTCCCGTGCTGGTGGCCCTTCACACCCGCCGGTCCGCGCACTTTTATACGGAAATGCAAAGTATCTCACTGCAAATAACTTAGTACTATCCTGATCCCAAAGTTGTTTTTTCGCCCGTGACCATCTGACTCTTAGTACTATCCTGATCACCCGTGACCATCTGACTCGTGCGGCGTCGTGATTGCAAGCAGTAAAAATTGCTATATCATCCATGACAGAGTAGAAATCGTCGCAGGACCTTACCTCTGCTAGTTGCTCCTTTTTAAGTTTCATGAGAAGTTTGTTTTCTTCCAAGACATTAGTTGGGTCACAGGCTCCTACCGAGCTGGTTCCGTCAGGGGGCGCCGCCACGATGGCCACGGAGGTAGGTGCAGCGGGAACTAGTTCTGTCTGCATGTGGCGGTCTTGTGTTTTGCTTTTGTTTGCCTCGCCTTTTTATGATTTGGACTGGCTTTTGTAGGTGATTCTTTTTTTTCGAAGTATGCGCATCCCCCCTCCCTTACAAATCCCCCCCCCCCCCCCGCCTAGCTCGGGTTGGCAGCAATTCTTTGTTTGGAATTTTGTTCATGGCCCTCCCCCCCTTCCCCATGTTTGCAGGGGATATATGAAGAGGGGGGGGAGGGGAGGAGGGGGCCGACCGGCAGAAAAGGAGCTGAAAGAGTCTGGGCGAGGGCCGGGAGGGGGGAGGCGCGACCAAAAAAAGAGGGGGTGGGGGGGGGGGGGGGGGGAAAGGCAGCCAAATTCCGACGGGGGGGAAACTGCCGGGCGGGGGGGGACAGTCTCCCACTTCCTATCTTTTTTTTGCCTGGCTGTCTTTTTAAGCTTTCTGAGCCGGCCGTCCTGCTTTTTTTTGGGGGGAGAGGAAAAAGGAGCACGCCAAGAAAAAAAACCAACCGAACGCCTTCAGCGGGGAAAGGAGGACCGAAGTGCGGCGGCGGCGAAGACAATCGACCGAGCAGGGCGGGGCTCCTCTGCTGGCAGAGGAGCCCCGCTCTAGCTCTACAGCATCATCAGTCGGCCGCCGGCGTTTCAGGTTCTTGTTCACCACGCCTGCGCGCGCCGCGGCGGTCGAACAGCTCCTACTGCCGGCGCCAGCTGAGGAAGCAGAAGCGGACGCGGAGATTGGCGAGGAGGATCTGACTGCGTGGCGCACTGTAGATCGTTTGTCTCACGGGGGCGTTTCTTTCCAGACCAACATCAGGTCGGTGGTGTCGATGTACGTGGAGTGGCTGTGCGCGGCGCGGGGCCTGCGCACAGACGACGCGATGCTGGCGTCTCAGCTGAGCCTGTGTTTTGTGGTCGGCAGTTAGAATTGGAGCGAATTGAGGTTGCGCCTGTGCGAGGTGTTGGCGCAAGACACGGACGAGCCGCTGGTGCCCGTGGAGTGGACACAAATTCCAACCGATCTGCAGTGGCAGCACGACGCGCGGCCGCGCCGGGCGCTGGTCTCGCGGCTGGCCGAGTACGTGGAGGCGGAGCTGGCGTGGGACAGCGGCCGCGTGAGCAAGCAGGGCTGTGCGAAGGCGTGCGTGGAGCTGCTGCTGCGCTGGCACGTGCAGAACGAGGTTGTGAGACGCCACGGCCACGAGCACGGGACGCACTCGCACCAACGTTTGTTCGCTGCTGTGTCCGCCAGGCTAGCGGTTGAAGTAGCGAACGTCGCGCCCGAGGCGTGGGGCCCGGTGCTGAGCGCGGCGCTGCCCGCGACGTTGGCGCCGGGCGAACACTGCTACGCGGCGCCCGGCACAACCATGTCGTCAATAGCGGCCGCCCTGGACGAGGCGAAGCACCCGCGCACGCTGCGGCTGGACCCGCTGGTGCCGGTGCACTTGTTTTTTTACCTAGCGTGGCCCGCGCTGCTGGACCACCATTTGGGCGCGGGGCGGGGGCTGCAGCTGAGGACGGCGATGCGGCCCGCGGCGGACCAGGAATTGCTGACGAGGATCTTTTTGCACCGCGTGCTGGCGGCGCTGCGCGGCGGGCGGTCGCTGCAGGTGTTCGCGGCCATCGACGCCGCTCTCAAGGAGTGGCAGCAGATCTGGGGCCAGCGGCCCGCCGAGACACAGGGGAAGAAGGGCAGACAGACTGCGAGGAACGAACGGAAAGAGTGAGACCATAGAGCCCCCCCCCCCCCCCCCAAAGAAAAAAAAGGGGGGGGTGGCGGGCAAAGGCACATGGGAAAAAAAGAGAGTGAGAAGGGTGAAACAACCGAAAAAAAACATCTATATATATCTATTATTTTTGTTTCTGCCAGTCTATTTGTGTGTGTGTGGAGGGGGAGGAGAGGGAAAAGGCTGGTGCACAAACGATTCGGGGGGGGGGGGGGGGGGGGTGTGGCGCGCAGGCTGATTGGAAAGGTAGGGGCAATGCTCTTTTTTTTCTCTTTTGCAGTTCATTGACACACACAGATCGAAATTTAAAAAAAATTAGGCAATAAAAAAAAATGATTGTTAAAAGAAAGCCAGAACAAGAGAGAACAGTGCAGAAGCAATGGCGGAGGAAGACGGCGAGGAGTTGCTGGCGGGCGCGGAGCCGGGGCTCGCGGCGTCTTTGGCGGGGCTGACTGCCGCAATCGACCTGCGCGGCGACGAGTCGTCGTCCGAGTCGGGGGAAGACGACCACCGAATAGTAGAGGAGGAGGATGGCGACCCAGCTTTCTTTCCCCCCGCCCTGCCACATCTCTTTCGCGGCCCCCACCCCTCCACACACAACCGTATCTTTCTTGTGCCGCAGCCGTGCGCGCCCCCCCCCGCCCCCCCCTGTGCGCCAGCAACAGTCGTTGCCTCCGCTGTCGCCCCCCCCCCCCCCCCTCCCACTCCCCTTGTGCAGCACCCTTTAAGCTTGCTACACGAGAGAAACCCCCGCGTCCCCCCCCCCCCCAACTACACA
This sequence comes from Paulinella micropora, assembly GCA_019918135.1. Taxonomy (NCBI): domain Eukaryota; phylum Cercozoa; class Imbricatea; order Euglyphida; family Paulinellidae; genus Paulinella; species Paulinella micropora. The sequence goes on along the minus strand of WBZZ01000913.1, from coordinate 8,576 downwards.
CCCTCTCTCTCTCTCTCTCAAGTTTTTTTTGGTTTGTTTTGCTTGCTGTATCTGAAAAAACGGGACTAGCTTTTTTTTCTTCAATCTTTAAAACCCACAAAAAAGGGAAAGCCTTCGACCAGTGCCGCAACGCCAGCCCCTCGCAATATCACTTTGTTTCTCCCTACTAGCTAGACGACGATGAACGCCGGCTTACTAGCGTTGACGGTGGTGTTCTTGGCCAACGCCGACTGCGCCTGGCGCGCGCCGGAACCGACGGACCTGTTGCTCGAGCTGTCCGTCGGCGCCGCCGGCGCGGTGTGGACGCTGCCGGCCGCGGGCGCTCTTGGCACTGTCACGCGCCGCCGACAAATGTCTCAGGACGAGCAATGGCTCGTAGACTGGGGCGACGGCGCGCCGCCACAAGCTTGTACAACTAGTAGCCCGTGCACTCACGTGTTTGCCAGCGCGGGCGTGTTTACAACAGCGGTGGAAGGCGTGGTGCCGGGCTGGGCCATGACGCCGGCGTGGCGCGCGCAGCAGGCGGACGAGGAGGTCGCACTGGTAGGAATTTCGCAGTGGGGCGGGCTGCGGCTGGACACAAGTAGCGGCTACCACTTCTACAGCAAATGGCAGCTACAGTCGCTGCCGCCGCTGTCGGCGGTCGACACGTCGCAGGTGACGAGCTTCGAGCACAGCTTCGCCGGGCTCGTGGCCGCTACGTTTGATGTTTCGGGGCTAGACACGCGGTCCGCCACGACGCTGCGCGGCGCGTTCGCGAACTCGCCGAAGCTAGTGTTCTCCAACGTCGGCGGGTGGGACCTGTCGCGCGTGCGGGACATCTCGTACCTGTTCAACTGCACGCAGGCTGTCAACATCCCGGGCCTGGAGCGCTGGAACGTGACCGGCGTGTCGGAGGCGACCGCGGTGTTCGCGCAGTCCGCGGTGCGGGCCGACCTGTCGCAGTGGCAACTGAATAGCTTGCGCGACACCCGGCAGTTGCTGGACGGCGCGCCCGCGGAGCTGCTGAGCACGACGCACGACGAGTGCGCCGTGTGGGTGCCGTCCGCGACGCCGACCTCGACGGTGACGCGGTCCGCGACGCGGTCGCAGACGTTGACGCCTGGGTCAGTGTCCGGGTCCGCGTCACCGTCTGTGACCGCGTCGCGGAGCGTGGGCTCGTCGCTGACCGCCTCCGTCACGCGATCCTTGACTGCCTCAAGCTCCAGCACCCCGACCGCGTCTGCCACGGCGTCAACCACCTACTCGCTGACCGCCTCGCTGACCGCCTCGCTGACCGCCTCGCTGACCACCGCGGCGTCCGCCACACTTGCTACTGCTACAGCGTCGCCCACCGTGTCGCCCACCGTGTCGCCCACCGTGTCGCGCAGCCTAACTTCCTCAGAGTCGCCCAACGAGTGCGGCCGCCCCAACAACGGGGGCTGTGGGCCCAACGGGGTTTGCAGCATTACGCCAAACGGCACCACTTCCTGCACATGCGCGCCCGGTTACGTTCGGGCCGGCGCCCAGGAATTGACGTCGCCCGACTACCTGTACGACTGGCAGGTCCTGGTTAGCGGGGCGGCCTCAGCACAGAAAGCGGGCAATGCTACGGACGGCCTGGCCTCTACGCTCTGGAACAGTGGTAGCAACTACTGCCAGTCCACCAGCGACAGTAACGGGTTTTGTAATTTCCCGGCCAGCAACCACGCGCCGGTCACCGTGGCCGCCAACGGGGCCAGCTACGCAGGAGCTTACATCGACTTCAAGCAGACCTGGGGCAGCCCAGCGCGGCTTTTCTCTGTTAGTGTGATCAGCACCCCGGCGCTTATCACTCCTTCCTGGCAGGGCGGCTGCATCGACAACGCGGGCTGCCCGTCCCACTCCGCTGTTTCGGAGCTGGTAGTCCTCGGCTCTAGCAACGGCGGCACAGACTGGAATTATCTGGCTGCGGGACAGTGGAGCGGCTGGGCCCCCGAGCAGACCAAAACACTAGCCTTAGATCTCCCCGCTAGTTACAACGCGTACCGCTTCGTCATCCTGCGCGATTTCGATTGGTACTCGATCTACAACTTTATGTGCAGCTCCGCCGCCGTTCTCGGCGACCTCCGGGTCACGCTGGACGTGCCGGTGTGCGCGCTGCCCAGCCAGTCGCCGAGCCTTTCGCTGACCAACACCCCGACCCACAGCCCGACCCGCAGCGCCAGCCCGACCCGCAGCCCCAGCCTCACCGCCTCCGCCACGCGTTCGCCTACCGTCAGCCTCACGCCGACACAGTCGTCGACGCCGTCGCCGACGGCGTCGCTGTACTCCAGCCGCAGCAACACCCCCACCAACAGCCCCACGACCTCGCTCACCGGCAGTGTGACGCTAACCGTTTCAGTCACGCCGTCCACCGACATCGATGAGTGCAGCCGCCCCGACAACGGGGGCTGTGGCGCCAACGGGGTCTGCACTAACACCCCGGGTTCTTTCTATTGTACGTGCAATGCAGGCTACGGTCAAGCCGGCGCCAAGGTTCTCACGTCGCCCGGCTGACTGTACGGCTGGACGGTGAGCGTCAGTGGCGCAAGCTCCGGCTCCGCAAACGTCGTGGCCGACGGCTCCGCCGCCACTTATTGGAGCTCAAGCTCTGAACAATACTGTACCACCTTGGTCGGCTTTACCTATACATACATACATACATACATGCATGCATACATACAAACACACACACACACACATACATACATACATAGACACAAACACACACAAACACACACAAACACATACATACATACACACATACACACATACATACGTACATACTTACATACAAACACACACACGCACATACATACATACATACATACACACATACATACGTATACATACATACGTATACATACATACATACATACATACATACATGCATACACATATACATACATACACACACACAAACATATACATACATACATACATACATACACACACACATACACATATATACATACATACATACATACACAGATACATACATACATACATACATACGTATACATACATACGTATACACACATACGTATACATACATACGTATACATACATACGTATACATACATACATGCATACACATATACATACATACACACACAAACATATACATACATACATACATACATACATACATGCATACATACATACACACACATACATACACACACATACATACATACATACACACATACATACATACATACATACATACACATAATTATACACACACACACACACATACACACATACATACGTATACATACATACGTATACATACATACACACATACATACATACATACATACACAGATACATACATACATACGTACATACGTATACATACATACGTATACATACATACGTATACATACATACGTATACATACATACATACATACATACATACATGCATACACATATATGTACATACACACACACAAACATATACATACATACATACATACATACATACATACATGCATACACACATACACACACACACACACACATACATACATACACATACATACATACATACATACATACATACATACACATAATTATACACACACACATACACACATACATACGTATACATACATACGTATACATACATGTATACATACATACATGCATACACATATACATACATACAGACATACACATACTTATACTCACACACACATACACACACATACATACACACATACATACATACATACATACATACATACATACAATACAGACATACACATAATTATACACACATACATACATACATACATACATACACACATACATACACACATACACATATACATGCATACATACATACATACATACAAACACACACACACACATACTTACATACATACATACACATATCTATCTATCTATCTATCTATCTATCTATCTATCTATCTATCTATCTATCTTATCTATCTTATCTATCTATCTATCTATCTATCTATCTATCTATCTATCTTTCTATCTATCTTATCTATCTATCTTATCTATCTATCTATCTATTTATCTATTTATCTATATATATATCTATATATCTATCTATATCTATCTATATCTATCTATATCTATCTAGGTATCTTTCTAGCCTCGGCGAACGATGCCGCGCGGTCGTGGCGTCGAGGCATGCAAGTGTGCTTCGTGCAGAGGTAGCAAACAACTGGCATACTCGACGAGGTACACTGTTGATAATAACAGTATGTATAATTGCTGGCTAGCAAGGATGGTTATGCTCTCGGACATACTGTTATTAATTATAATGTGTCTAAGTGACCATCACTACAATTTAAGTGACAATCGCTAATTGGTGAGTGACCATCACTATTAGTAAGTGATCAGCACTGCATTTTTAATGATCATCACTATGCATACATCCCTCCCTACGCACGCAATTCTGCTTGAACAGGCGCAAACATGTGCAAAAATATGGATGGCATTTTCCCAGAGAGCGAGTCAGACACTCTGCAACTGTAGCTGTAACACGACGTCCGCGGGCAGCTCTGGCAATATCTGACTCAGAGGAAGAAGATAGAGTCGGACACCTTGCAGCTGGTCGCAGCGACCCTGTAGGACCTCCCCTGGCACCTCTGGAGTTAGCTGGTCCAGACAATCAAGATTCGGGCCCGGACGATGAGGATGCTGATCTTTATCCAGCGTCCAGCGAGGATGAAGAGATGCAAGGCTTGCGTCCTCCACGCTTGGCGGGGGGACGGCAAGGTGTGCATGCTGCGTTATCGTACGCAGAGCAGTTTGTGCAAGGGCCTGGTCCGGCTTACGCAACAGCGACTGTGGCTCAAGTGGTCGCTGCCCTGTTGCAAATTCAACAGCGACACAATGGCAGTCACGAAATCATGGAAGCTGTGTACGCCGTGATAAGAGACCTTGTTGTGCCAGATGCATCAGTTAGCAGTTGGCACAAAGTCAAGATGGCAGTTGCAGGCACAAGGGACCAAAGTACCATGATCCATCACAGGTACTGTTAAGATAAAATATCCAATATGTGTGATGAATTCGAATCCAATGTGTGTGATGAATGTGAATGAATGTTAGGTGTTACAACTAAGTGACCATCACTAACCTCTAAGTGACCATCACTAACCTCTAAGTGACCATCACTAACCCCTAAGTGACCATCACTAAACGCAAAGTGACCATCACTAACTATTAAGTGACCATCACTACATACTATGATGAAATACCTAATATGTGTGATGAATCCAATATGTGTGATGAATGTGAATGAAAGTTAGGTGTTACATCTAAGTGACCATCACTAACCTCTAAGTGACCATCACTAAACTCTAAGTGACCATCACTAACCTCTAAGTGACCATCACTAAACGCAAAGTGACCATCACTAACTATTAAGTGACCATCACTACATACTATGATGAAATATCTAATATGTGGAATCCAATATGTGTGATGAATGTGAATGAATGTTAGGTGTTACTTGGAGTGTTCGCTTACTCCTGCTGCAGACAAGGCATCCGAATGCTCTAACTGACACCCCTTGCGATGGGAAAGGGTTTTTGCGGCGGACATTGGTACGCACCTGGATGCAAGTATGGTGAACAGGACTTGGAACCAGCTTCAAGCAAGCAGGCAGGTCCACGACGCGCGAGCTGCCGCTGAACCAGGATGCATCCGCTGTTCACCCCGCTACAAGCTGAAAATGCAGCAAGCAGCGAGCTCTGCGGCGGGTGCACTGCAAGAGATCTGCGTCATACCAGTTTTGCTGGGATCCGATGGCACGCCTGTGGTTTCTACACAGTACAGTGCCCCCCACAGTGTATGGGTAAACACCATCAAGAATATTGCCTTCTCTACATCAGGCGAGCTGTGGATGGGAGGCATAGTGGGAGGTCCGTATATCCCCCCAAGCCTGAAAACAGCCTTTTCGACTCTGGTCCATCAGCTGCGCCATGCATATTTGCCGCGTATGGTGCGTGACCGGGAAGGAGTCGAGAAGACATGCAGGGTCCTATGCTTAGGAGTGATGGCAGACGGCCAAGGTCAAAAGCATATCGCCGGTACTAATCAGAGCGGCAAGTCGCTGCTGCTTCACAGAGTTTGTCACAATCGGGAGCACTCATACTATCACTCCGGACTTTCGAGCCTTTCTCCCACTCGGTCATCCCATGCGCACTGATGCTAGTTATGGACCGCCCTGTGCCACGGCTCCACCCCAAAACAAGACAGCTGTGTGGTATGCTGCTCGAGCGTCGGACGTGCGACGACATAACGAAGGTCTTCGTCCGTTCCAAAAGCCGCACCATTCTCAAGGTGTCAAGTATGATAATGCGTGCCAAGGAATCCCTGCCTTCGATTCTGTGTTGGATATGATGGTTGATGGAATGCACGTTGACGAAAACGCCGTTGCGCATATTGTTGCAATGACGTCGGATGACTCTGAAGGAAAGAAACATCCCAAACACAAGCCCCTGCCAGGTCAGCCAAGACCTGTACGCAGAGAGCGTGATGACAGGGACGCCCAATACGAGGCTCGACTCATAAGAGAAGAAGCTCTCTTTGCTGCACGCGTAGCTGAATTGACCAAGATCAACAAGCAGTACTCGAACCTGGCCTTGGGAATGTCTATCAGGAAGGAGATCGACATACGTTACATGGCAGTGCGGGCACTGCGAGGGCAGCGTGGGACGGGGTCACCGTACGGAACATTTGGCAAGGCCAAGGTAGCGGACACTTCGTTTTTCCTTCGTTTTTGTGGCCCTTGGATTTATGATGGTCTGAGCATCAACCAAGAAGTACTCAAGTGTTTAGCGAGTCTTTTTCGTGTTCTGCGCGTAACCAAACTGCGCAAAATACCTAGCGACCCAGTGGCATTGAACAACCTAGGCACGTGGATCACCGAACAGGTACTCTGGCAACAAAAAAAAAAAAAAAAAAAAAAAAAAAAAAAAAAAAAAAAAAAAAAGTAAACAGTAGTGATAGTCACTACCGTTTTAGTGATGGGCACTAGCCTTGTAGTGATGGGCACTAGACCGGTAGTGATGGGCACTAGCATCTTAGTGATGATCACTATAGTGGTCGTCATCATAGGGTATATTGTCTAGTCACTACATCTTGACAATACTAATAATGATCATTGTATGCAAGATTTACATTGAATGGACGTAATGTATGAAGGTGAACATATCCTTGTAGGTAGTGAAGATTGCACGTGTCCTGCCCAGGACGGAGCATACCTTTTGGCTGCATCAACTTGTGTGTGGAGTTTTGCATCACATGAAGAATTGGGGCACTCTACCAGACACTTCTGCGTATTGGCTAGAGAGGCAGCAGAAGTTCCTGAAAGGCCAAGTACACAGCCAGAAAGACCCTGAAATGACTCTTTTCAAACGCTGGAGTGTTGTTGCATGTCTGAAGACTACATTTGGACAGGCACTCTCCGACTTGCAACAAAGCGCTGCCATGCCAAACACCAGGAAGAAATGCTTTCAGTTTGATGAGAAACAGCTCCAGCTCCAGGTGAATCCGGATGAACCAAACAAGTTAATTTGTACAAAAAAGTACAAGCTAGCTGAAGAGCAGCGTACGGATGTCATTTTGTTCTTGGAAAAGTACTGGAGAGAGTTAGGACTTTCTCGAGTTGATGAAAACAAGATGCAAACAAATGAACGTCCTGATTTCTCTGCTCTTCGTTGTGACCTTACTAAGCACCGGAGGGCAGTCGTCCGAGCGGTGTGCATGGTATGTGGTGAAGCATCCAACAATTGTTACGCAGGAGGAACATGTGCAGTTGCAAAGGAAGATCTCAAAAGAGATTTTCCAGGTGGGGTTCGCAGCAGTGCGAGATATGGTGCATATATCCGCTATTACCTTGCAGTGGCATTGACCAATCCAGACATAACTTTGGAACTCGCAGCGGTAGAGCTTCTGCGGTGCTACGCAGATCCCAAAAAGCGTGGTATGTGGCTATGTAAAGCGGTTCCCGATCGCAAAGAGAAATTACAATTTCTCCCTTTGAGCTCATTGGAGATGCCTTGCGTGACTGCAGACGTACCTACCAAGAGTGGCTGCATGTATTTGATTCCGGTCGATGATTCCATTCTGCCTGAATATATGCAAGAGGCAGTGGATAGGTTGGTGGATGCTAAGGATCATGCACCAGCACCTGACCAAGACATTCCTGAGGGTTGATCTTGATGCGTTATATGCGAGCGACAGTGAGGCTGATCAGAAACTGCCAGAAGCAAGACAAATACTAGAGGTGAATCTGAAATTGTCAGATGATGAGGCGGACCAAGGTGGGGTGGACTCTAGGCCTGACGCTCCTAGTCTAAACGAGATTTTTTCGGCCCCGGACGGTGAGGAAAATAATGATAGCGATGCTGAGTACTTCTTGGATCAGCAGGAGACAGATGTAAGATATTAATTGAATCCAGCAACATTTTAGACACAGTCTACCTTTTAAATCAAGACACTGATTATTAAAAATATCACAGTGACGCTCATATTTCATACAGAGACAGAGTATAGATAACTTTAATATGATGTTCAATATAACTAGTT
>WBZZ01000912.1:17500-20000 GCA_019918135.1 Paulinella micropora | reverse complement strand
TTCATCGATCTACCTACCTACAGTTCTATCTATCTATCTATCTATCTATCTATCTATCTATCTATCTATCTATCTATCTATCTATCTATCTATCTATCTATCTATCTATCTATCTATTTATCTATCTATCTATCTATCTGCTGGGCCCGTGGTGGGGTGCCTTATGTGTGCCTAGCCATACGCCTATAAGTCACATGCCGAAATAGCGACGGGAAGCACAATCCTGTTCCCTCAGGGTGCCCTTTCTCGCTTGTTGAGCCCGGAATAAAACCCACAGTGCTCTGTCGGTTTATACTAGACTGTCGAACAGTCTCAAAACTCCATCTGCTTACTGGGCCCTCTGTAATGGAGGTGGGAGCTCGTTCTGCAAGGGGCGCTTTATGGAACGAGCCCTGGCCCGCCTGGTACTAGGGAGATTTGGTATTGCCTGTATCAGTCCCTTCCGTGCAAACATCACGGCTTAGCTGGGCATCGGGTTAATACTTTACCCACAGACTTCCTGGTTGACGAAATCAGAAGCTCCTTTTTTCTGACATTAGTCGATATTTCATCTATCTATCCATCTATCTATCTATCTATCTATCTATCTATCTATCTATCTATCTATCTATCTATCTATCTATCTATCTATCTATCTATCTATCTATCCATCCATCCATCCATCTATCTATCTATCTATCTATCTATCTATCTATCTATCTATCTATCTATCTATCTATCTATCTATCTATCTATCTATCTATCTATCTATCTATCTATCTATCTATCTATCTATCTATCTATCTATCTATCTATCTATCTATCAAGGTCGGTCACGATCACGCAACAAGTTGTGGTGGAGAACGGGCCTATCTTGATTGAAGCTGGGCTAAATATCCAACTAGCCGATGCTAGTAGCTTGGCGGTATGCATGCACGTATGTTTGTCATGAATCTGATATGTAAAGTCAGTAATGTAGTCTAATGTAATTGTCTATCTTGATTGAAGCTGGGCTGAATATCCAGCTAGCCGATGATAGCAGCTTGGCGGTACGTAAATGGGATGTAAATGTAATGTAAATGTAATGTAATGTAATGTAATGTAATGTATAATGTAATGTAATGTAATGTAACTTAGTGTAACGTAGTGTAATGTAATGTAACGTAGGTAACGTAATCTGACGTAATATAACGTAATATAACGTAATATAACAATGTAATGTAATGTGATGTAATGTAATGTAATGTAATGTAATGTAATGTAATGTAATGTAATGTAATGCAATACAATGTGATGCAATTGAATCCAATGTAGCAATGCAAGGTAATGAAATGGAATGCAATGTAATGTAATCTAATGTAATGTAATGTAATATAATGTAATATAATGTAATGTAATGTGATGTAATGTGATGTAACGTAATGTAACGTAATGTAACGTAATGTAACGTAATGTAACGTAATGTAACGTAATGTAACGTAATGTAACGTAATGTAACGTAGCGTAACGTAACGTAACTTAACCTAAAGTGACTTAAAAGTGACGTAACGTAACGTGACGTAACGTGACGTAACGTAATGTAATGTAATGTAATGTAATGTAATGTAATGTAATGTAATGTACTGTAATGTAATATAATGTCATGTGTAATGTACCCGAACCGTAACGTCACGTAACGTCACGTAATGTCACGTAACGTCACCTCACGTCAGGTAACTGAGCGTGATGTGTAACGTATTTATGTATGCAGGTGAGCGGTTCGGGCTACGTGTTGGTCCGTGCGGTCCAGGGTGATGTGCACATGGCGCCGTCTGCACGGTAACGCCCATTCTGCACCACCCCAAATTTCGGGTATTGGGTGTGAAAGTGCCACCGCGGACCGGGCTTTTCAGGCCCTAAATTCTGCGTGGTGTAGAACAGCTCTAATACATACACAGATGTACTCCAGACCTCTAGGCCTACACATATACATGTCGCCATCTGCACGGTAAGACATACACATACCTGCGCTCACACATACAAGTACTCCCTACCTACCTACCCACCTACCTACCTACCTACCTATCTTAGTGTGTGGTCGGTCAGCGGCGCTGTGCATCTCGATGCGCTCAACGGACAGATCAGCCTGTCTTCACTGCAGTCTGGTCTAGACATCCATCTATCTATCTATCTATCTATCTATCTATCTATCTATCTATCTATCTATCTATCTATCTATCTATCTATCTATCTATCTGTCTGTCTATCTATCTATCTATCTATCTATCTATCTATCTATCTATCTATCTACCTACCTACCTATCTATCTATCTATATCATCTATCTATCTAACTATCTATCTATCTATCTATCTATCTATCTATCTATCTATCTATCTATCTATCTATCTATTTATCTATCTATCTATCTATCTATCTATCTATCTATCTATCTATCTATCTATCTCTCTATCTATCTACCTACCTACCTACATGCAGCCTAGCAGCTCCATCGACGCTCCGTTTTATCTATCTAATCTATC
>WBZZ01000912.1:5000-10000 GCA_019918135.1 Paulinella micropora | reverse complement strand
ATCTATCTATCTATCTATCTATCTATCTATCTATCTATCTATCTATATTATCTATCTACCGCTATTCCCTCCGAAGTGGCTGCCGTCACCCTCCCAGTGCGTGCTCTGCACCGCCTGAACCCGGGCTAGGTCCCTGCGGGGGTTTAGGCCTCATACAATGTCATCATTGTAGCTTGCGCAAGCTTACGGTGCTCAAAACACTTGGACTAACGGCTTCCTTTTCTTTCTCTTCTTCCTTATCCTCCCACTCTCCATTCCTAGATTGCCTTTTTCTTCAACGTCCTTCCTCCTCTTCTTTTTCCAGAACACAGTCTACCCGTGATTCCCATCCCGGACACATGCACAGTACACAAATTATTGTTTGATGTGAAACTGCGTTCCTTTGCAAGGACTACATTCCTTTGCGACATCTCATCTATCTATCTATCTATCTATCTATCTATCTATCTATCTATCTATCTATCTATCTATCTATCTATCTATCTATCTATCTATCTATCTATCTATCTATCTACCGCTATTCCCTCCGAAGTGGCCGCCGTCACCCTCCCAGTGCGTGCTCTGCACCGCCTGAACCCCTTGGAGAAGATTTTGCTCATGTTCACCCTTACGAAGATCTTTCGGGCCTCCTTGAAAAGAAGAGTCCAAAAGCGCACGTCCATCCGAACTACAATTCGCAACCCGGCATTATCAACCTGGATTCCACCCACTGTGTTGACGCCGAGACATACTCCCATTTCGTCCATCGGACAAGAAGTGCCCCGAAAGAACCAACCGAAAAAAGAAAACGCCTGGTATTGCCATCAACACCAAGCGAATGGAAAGGCATTGAAGAAGAACTCCAATCCGCACTCCCTCTCATCCTCCCCTCCTCTCTCATCAAACGCCTGTCGTGTGACGAAGCAGTAGCGAAATTTGACAGATATCTCTACGACTTCATATCACAACGGGTACCTCAAACAAAAACACAAGAACAAACTCATGAGCGCAAAACCGCCACGTAACCCGGCTCCAAACAGAACTCACGCAGAACCGACAACAAAAACTGGTCCAAAAGAGACGTCTGCGAGATCTCAAAGGGCAGGTTCAATTCCAGCTGCTGTTGCAAAAAGCCTGCAAAAAACTTGGCGAGAAACCGGTAACCGCCTCAGCCGCCGTCGTCTCAAGGAAGCAACTTTAAGCTCCGCTCAACGACAAGCAAATACACGCTTCCGAACTGACCCTCATAAGTTTGCCAAAAATCTGTTTCATCCCCCTTCAACCCAAACCACTTGCTCCCTATCCAAAGAAGACTGCGATTCCTACTTTCCCAACCTATACAAAGACGCTAATCGTGAACAAACCTACGTGCCCTTACCTGAGATGGTTCGCCCACCTCTACCAACTGTCCCCTTTGACCTCAAACCACCGTCCTTCTTGGAAACCAAAAGATCTATGCTTGCTAAGCGTAATGGTGCAGCCCCTGGCAGAGATATTAGCTACCTTGTTTACAAGAGAGACTTCCCACCGCTTTATTTTTCTTACACAAACTCATTGTCAAGTGTTGGACAACTGATGTTGCTAACAGCTGGGCCCACGCTGCTATCTCCCTCCTTCATAAGGACGGCGATCCACTTCAGGCCTCAAACTATCGTCCGATTGCTCTGACAAACTGCTCGGGTAAGGTATTTTTCCAAAAACTCCTAGAGAGTTTTTTGCTGGATAACAAATACTTTGACAGAGCAAAACAAAAAGGTTTCCTCCGTAACGTTGCAGGATGCCCCGAACACATTGCTGCAACAAAGGCTACCATCAGAAATGCAAAAGGTCACTATCGCCAACTGGTCATAGCATGGATTGACCTAAAAAACGCTTTTGGAAGCGTAAATCACAACTTGATCCAGTTCGCTCTCTGGTGGTACCACGTGCCCCCTATGTTTGCACGCATAATCTTCTTATATTACGAACTCTTGGTAGCCACAATCGAAGGGAAAGAATGGTCGTCAGAACCCTTTGTTTTTGCTGTGGGCGTCTTTCAAGGATGCTGCATCTCTCCTCTCCTTTTCAATATAGTTTTCAATTTACTACTTGACCTCCTATCATCGTTGACCAAAAACAACGGACACAAGAACTCAACGGATGACACACAAACACACACACACAAACACACACACAAACACACACAAACACACACACAAACACACACACATACGCACACACACACGCACAGACACACGCACACTCACACACAGAAACACACACAGACAAACACACACAGACACACACACAGAAACACACACACGCACACACACACACAGAAACACACATAGACACAGAAACACACAGACACACACACACACACACAAACACACACAAACACACACACACACACACACAAACACACACACACACACGCACACACACACGCACACGCACACACACACACACACACACACACACAGAAACAGAAACAGAAACACACAGACAGACAGACACACAGTAATCGTTCACGAAGCTGCCTATGCTGACGACCTCAAACTACACAGCCGATCCACGAAACACTGTCAATCGTCCATCAACATGATAGACAAATTTCTGACATGGACCAGAACAATGGCCGCGAAACCGCCCAAATGCAAAAGCCTTGCTTTCAAATATTGGACTAAAGCCGACGACCATAAGGGTCTCAAACGGGTAATGCCGATATCGTTCCCACCTTTCGACCCCGCCCTTACTATTACTGGCAAACCAATTGACTTCATCGCTGACAAGCCTTTCAAAGACCTCGGATGGATTGTCTACCATTACCTCAGCGAAAACGAACAACGAGCAGAAATCCAAAAGAAGTTCATTCTATCTATGCAAGCCATCGATAAGCAATGGTTTTATGAAACTTTGGCTCTACCAACATTACGCTGTCCAGTCACTTGCCTGGCCATTCCTCATTTATGACCTCTGCTTATCTTTCGCCAAAACCCTTGAGAAAATTGCGACCCGCTTCCTCAAAAAATGGGCCATATCTACAAAAGAGCTCTGGTCTCTTGCCTTTACCGCCCACGCTCGAAATTTGGTCTACAGCTCCAGTCCATCGTCTCTTTTTACCAGCGACTTCAAATCAACCGTGCTCAAATGCTGAAGTACTGCCCAGATAAACACCTCTCGTCCATCTATGCGATGAACCTGACGAAACACGAAACGTTTCGAACTATCTGGAAACCAGAGCCTGTGCTCGAAAAGCTTGAGGCACAAGTTGATTTTGAATTCAAACATCGAGGCCAATCCGATCATCTCGGACTTGGCCATGGTCGCTACCCAAAAGAACATTCGATCACAGACCGCAAAGACAGGATTTTAGAATTAGCTGCTGAGACAATACTTGAGACAACCACAGTGCATGACATGGACAAAGCCATGCAAGGGTGCTTTCTTCGTTTTGAAGACGCATGCCCCTTTGACCTCTCCTGGGCTCGCCTCATCGGAACCTGTAATCCCCGTTTAATCTCTTGGGTCATCAACGCAAGCACAAACTCGGTTATTACCCCCGACCTTAGACGTCTGTGGGGAGTCATTCCCAACAACAAGAGTGCTCTCTGTTCTGGTCAAGCACATTTATGTCACATCCTCTCCGGTTGCCATGTTGCCCTCAAACAAGGCCGTTATACCTGGCGTCACGACTCTGTGCTCTGCACTCTTGAAGCCTTCAAAAACACATCGAGAGCCATAACAAACGCTCCCCTGTAGACCAAAATGAACCAACGTCTATGTTTGTGAAAGAGGGCGAGCAGAAGCCTAAGGGGCAGTCATTTCATCGTCCATCCCTGCTTGACACCGCAAACGATTGGCAGCTCCAAACCCAGTACACCGGTTCTGAGCAAGCCTTTCCTGTCCACATCTGTGTCACTGACCTCCGCCCCGATATTGTTGTCTGGTCATTGTCTAGCAAGGAATGTATACTGATCGAGCTCACGTGCCCGGTCGAGGAAAACATCCTTGACGCACGAGCGTACAAGACCAGCCGATACAATGGGCTCAAATCTCAAATCGAGGACAACGGATGGACCTGCCACCTTCGACCAATCGAATGCGGGGCTCGCGGCATGGTATCGTTCTCTGTTCATCGATGTTTCCGCGCCTTGGGTTTTTCCCATCCCCAATCCAAATCCCTTTGATTCAAGCTATCGTCCTGCGTAGCTCGTTGCTCTTTTGCGATTTATCGCTCCTGTGCAGTCCAAAATTGGACTAATCTTCCTCTAGTCCGTATCGGTGACTGCATTCCGTCATAGCCGTCCAGTGTTGCATCGCCCGGGCTAGGTCCCTTCGGGGGTTTAGGCCTTATACAATGTCATCATTGTAGCTTGCGCAAGCTTACGGTGCTCAAAACACTTCGACTAACGGCTTCCTTTTCTTTCCCTTTTTCCTTATCCTCCCCACTCTCCATTCCTAGATTGCCTTTTTCTTCACGTCCTACCTCCTCTTCTTTTTTCCAGATCTACCCGTGATTCCCATCCCGGACACATGCACAGTACACAAATTACTTTTTGATGTGAAACTGCGTTCCTTTGCAAGGACTACATTCCTTTGCGACATCTCATCTATCTATCTATCTATCTATCTATCTATCTATCTATCTATCTATCTATCTATCTATCTATCTATCTATCTACCTATCTATCTATCTATCTATCTATCTATCTATCTATCTATCTATCTATCTATCTATCTTTCTTTCTTTCTATCTACCTACCTACCTACCTACCTACCTACCTACCTACCTACCTACCTAGGCTGGCTGGAGCTCCACTTCCGCGGCGCACAATCCATGCTGGTTTCGGACTTTTTCGGACGGAGCTCCACGGACAGACCGCAAACCGCGTCGGAAACAGATGTCCAGCCAACTTGGATCGGTGGGGGTTTCCAAGTCAATATGACTGGCCCTCAATCGCTGGTGCATTTGACCAACCTGGACAGCAAAGGCCCGATGCGCCTGTTTTTGACTGGGTCCGACTCCCACGTGGCGCTTG
>WBZZ01000911.1:67500-71603 GCA_019918135.1 Paulinella micropora | reverse complement strand
TCTTTGTTTTCACATAGAGGAAGCGTTGGCCCAGTCTGCACAACAGCATTAGAAAGCACTGTGACTTTAGGGTTAAACTTCACAGTCTTCTCCTTCCTCTCTTCTTCCCCCTCCAGTCATTCCACCACCTCGAAACGATTACCTTGAGTAGTGTCCGGGTAGGATGACGTATTGGTCTCCGAGGCAGTGTTGCAGGCCTGAGCTCGACCGAAATTTGGGTTGGAGCTTGCCCACGAGCCTCCCCCTCCTCTGGGTGGGGGGGCTGGAGCTCGAACAGCTCTCCCTCCATAAGGGGTATATCCCCGACCTCCTCCTCTTCCTCTCTGAGGGGTTCCCTGCCACCTCGAGGCTCCTCTCCATGTTCCTCGTCCTCGTCCTCCTCCTCCTCCTCCTCGTCCTCCTGCTCCTGCTCCTCCTTCTCGTCCTCTTTGAGAGGCCTTTTAAGTTCTTTTGTCTCTCCCTTTCCTCCTTCTTCTCCTTCATCCTCTTCATGTAGGTAATGATTGCCTCTCGTAACTCCTCATCATCACACATATTGGCATACCAACCTTCGTTCACAGCGGCAATCTGAAGCATATTGAAAAGGCCCGGTTCCTTGCCTTCCGTCCTGCTCAGAAAATTTGCCCTTGCTGTTGGGTTCTGCCTATCATGATTGAAAGAGCAGTCTCTGTTCTCCATCTGTGCCTTACACTGCAAGCCCGCGAACCACCTCCAACATGCGGTCTTCAGGTCTGGCTCTCTCTGTCTCTTCCAACCGGCAACTCTGTTTGTGTACGTGGCTTGTGCGCCAACAGGTACACCGCCTGCCTGTGCCGTATGTGCCTCCGTGAGCGAGTCCATGTTTGAGCATGCACTCATCACTTCTTGAAACAGTGCTGACGGAGCAACGCTTTGAACCGTATTTTCGAACACGTGTGTCTCGAGGAAGTTCTTGGACTTCACTGAGCTAAACGTTGAGCATTGTTGTATGAGCTGAGTAAGCTTACTCGGGTTAACTGTGTGTAACGCCGAAAAGAAATAGAGGATGATCGACTTGCGGCCATAGAATAGCCCATAGGAGGAAACTACCTCCGTAAGGGTCGCCGCCAAGCCAACAGCACTCCTCAAACTCATCGCCACTGTCTCAAAGATTTCAAATCCTATGAGAGTACCAGTGCAGAGATGCTGGTATCCATGAGATTGAAAATATGAAATGAGTGTGGCCACCGCCAGTTCACACTGAGCGTCTAGGCCTGTTGCATTGTTTCTCTTAATCTCCTCCTTCTTTCTCAAAAACTTGTACTGTGTCAGATCAAATCCCTCCGAGACTAGAGATTGGTCAAAAACAGTAACAAGGGCCTCATATTCATGCGTTTCGTCGCAAGGAAAAGCCTTCATGCAGGCATTGATCTCTTTGAGCTTGCTCAAAAGCGAAGCATCAGAGTCTTTGTCTGAGCTCGTCTTGGCATATAGCATGAGACTTGCCACTCCTCCTTTCTTCCCCTTGAAGGCATTTATGATGTTCTGTCTGTCCTTCTTCTCCGTGTTTGTGACCACCACCGTAGTTGAGCCCGAGGGTGCAGGGGCTGGTGGGGCAGGAGCTGGTGGGGTCAAATATGTCGGAGGGTGTGCCTTTGCACCACTCACTTTTGCTTTCATTCTCTCCAGTCTCATCGTCTTCTCGAACTCCTCATTCTCTTTCGCCTTCTTCTTCTCAGATATCACCAGCTTTTGAGCATGAGTGATAAAGGCCACCAATTCAGAAGCAGATCTGAGAAAATTATATTTCTCCACATATTGGTCAACACCTGCTTTGTTGGCGACCGGTGGTGCGTTACTAAGTGATTTAAGGACAGAGTGATCCTTGGTAGGAATCCATCTCTTCCATGCCTCCTTGTGCAGTAACGCACCCATCAACAGTCTGATCTTGGTCAGAACTCTGTCGGTCTTCTCTAACTCATCAATCACAGGATGAGTTTCTCCTGCCTTAATGCTTTTTTCCATCTCTGCCTTCCCCTCCTCCAAGGCCTTTATTTCCATTGTAAAAAAATGAAATATACCACTCGAGTTTTTCGAACCCAGATTGGTCTTCATTTTTGTTACATCGACTGCCTCCTGACCAGTCGCGAGGAATCTGGCCGTTGCTCTTGGGTTTGTGTACTGGAGGTAACCCTCACATCGTGGGCCGTATGTACGTTCCCAAATCAGGGTTTGAGTGTACACCCCAAAGATAGCATCGAGTAATTCAAGGTGGGTGTGTGTGTCCCCAAACTTGATATGCTGTATCTTCTTTCTCTCTTCTGGATCAGAGACCAGTTTGCCGAGGAGCTGTGCTGTGTTTGATAATAGGATATAGACATCCTTTTTAGCACGACTTTTCTCTCTTCTTTGATCCTGAGGGATCCACACATAGGTATCCTTCTCTACCCCCATCTTGTTATCAAACTCTTTTTTAGTGAGGTCATAGTGGTCTTGCACCCACTGTTGTTCCTCCACTGTGATCTCCTCTCCATCACTATGAATCAAGTCGATCATTTTTCGTCCTCCTCCTCCCGTGTAGGCAGGTGGTAAGGGATTACCATATGCTCCTCCTCCTCCCGTCTCTTCTTGTTCAAATCCTCCTTCATCTTCGTCTCCTCCATATCTTCCTTCATCATCCCAGCCCTCTTCTACTCCTCCTCCTACTCCTTCATCTCCTCCTCCTTCATTCAATCCTCCTCCTCCTCCTTCATTCAATCCTCTTCCTCCTCCTCCTCCTCCTGCTTCTTCTTCTTCTCTTCTTTGATCTGCCTCCGAGAATTCACTCACTTCGGCGGTCTCTGTCGACATGATGTCGTAGTAGTGATCAACAGGAGGACAGTGTCAGCTCCTATGTTTGGTTTTTGTTCGTTTGTGTTCTGTTCCTCCTTCAGTCGATTGACTAGTGAAGAGAGAAACTAATAGAGAGGGTAGGATAAGATTCCCTGTCCTCTATGAAACACTGTTTGTATGTTTGTTTTTGTTTGAGAAAAATAGTCTTTGAGACTTTCTCCGATTTCTTGTTCTCCTTACTCAGATTACTTTCTCCTCCTTCGTTTCTATATTGTATCTAGTATGAGGCACTTGGACCTACACACAGATAGTAATAGAGAAGCTAGAAAAGCTCTCCTTGAGAAGTCGACAGTCGGTCGGATAGGTTCTCAGACCTACCTTTAGAAAACGATCAGAGATTTGCAAAAATACTCTGACGTATGTGTGAGATAATGCAGATAAATGCACAAACTAGAAGGGTAGAGTGTTGTGCTCCTGTCCCTATGCTTGTTTGTGTTTTGTGTGTGTTCCTTCACTCTTCTGTCCACCTCCTTCTTCTTGGTCTCTGTGTGAGAACAGCAAGAACGACAGAGAGTTTGTATCTGATGTCTCCTTGTGAGCACACAGATACTGATTGGGCTAGAGGGTACGAGACACCTGCTTGAGACCAATCAAATTATTTGTTTTGTGAAAGAGTTATGAGGGAGCTGTGTTGGAGTATTTGTTTTCGTCTGACGTCCCCGTGTGAGACAGGTCAGTGAAAATTCACTCTGTTGCCTGTGTGGCAAAGCAGAAGAAATCACCCTAGTGATGTGGACTCCAAATGTAATGCCCCCAACGATAGCTCGTAAAAAGTCGGTAATACAACCAAACACAGTCCTCAAGAATGAGAATGATCTCTCGTTGTATTAGCTCAGTGAAGCCAAAAAGGAAAACGGCAACAGACCAGGAATAAAATGGCATCAGGTCCAATCCGGACAAATAATACTGAAAAACAAGCTGGTGCACCTGTCACCAGGAAAAGGTATTTTTTACCGGCTATCCGGGGGGTGATGCCTACACATATATACATACATGCATATAATATTACTATTACAATACCAGACATACCATATATACAATATTGAACTATACCATACATACTTAAATACATACATACATACATACATACATACATACATACATACATACATATGCATTAAATATGAACGATCGGTCCTTTGATCTTTCATGTTTTCTGATTAAGCATTTGGTTATTAAATAATATTACACAGTACTATTGTCACAGTGCGTAAAACAATAAACACTGAACCAGCTTCCCGGTAATTCCGAGT
>WBZZ01000911.1:45000-65000 GCA_019918135.1 Paulinella micropora | reverse complement strand
CAATTTTGAAAAACGTCACGAGCCAAGTACCTTCACCGACAGGGAACCAAAGTTGAACTGAGTGTTGCAAGCTACTACTTCTTAACAGCTGCTTTCAAACTCATTTCTACTTCAATTCTGCTTCCGCGAGCGTACAAACAGCATTATCACGACCCAACATGTCTGCGTCATCGAATACTTCGACAAAAGAACCTGCCGCAACAAACCTTGGACGCAAGTCCAAGAGTAAAGGAGAAAGTGCTGACACATTGGAACAACAGAGCCCTGCCTCTGGCAATAGCAGCGCACAAAGAGATTGCGACGCTGCCAGAGTCTTGGAAGTTTCCCAGGAGCTGAAAGCAAGTAGCAAATTGAAGTCTGGTGATTCGAGGAAGAATGAGCAGCGACTGGTTTACAACGTCAGACTGCTTTTGTCTTTGCTCTTCGTCAAGCAAGGCAGCAACGCATACAAAGAGAAGAACACGATGGGAAAAGTAATAATTGCATACCTATGTTGGGGCCTGCACACAGGTTGGTGTGAAACCAGTACTGAAACCGCCCTGGGGCTACCACAAGTCTACAAAAAAAAACGTCGTGCGTTATTCTACGTTGGTACTGTTTGAACTTGCTCTGTGCACTTCGTGATGTCAGTGGTTGCTGCCACAATTATTCCTTCTTGTTGGCTTTCTGTCCAGCAACTAGCAGCTTCGCTGGAGATGTTCCAATTGCCAAGGCAGCTGGCTGCATCCAAAGCCCCCACCATCAGCATTGAAGAGGTGGCTGCCTACGTATACTCAGATACTTTGGAGACTTTACTAGAAAGCAAATCTGGAGCTTAGTCCAACTGTCGCTACATTTCAGAAGGGAAGGTTGTATTTTACCTACAGTATCGGTATTGGGAACACAGCATTATCCTCGGTGTCTTGCACAGGTACCTGTTTGTACATGGATGCATAGATTCACGGCGGATGATTCCGCAAAATGCCACATGCATCTCCAACGCTGAATCGTGCATCAGCAAGCTTCCCAATTATGAATTATGGATGGATGAATGCATAGACCGCATTCATTCATTAGATAATAATATGTGGAATATTTGATGTGTGATTTTTTTTTTTTTTTTTTTTTTTTTTTTTTTTTTTTTTTTTTGTAACGCGTTTGGGTTATTCAGGATATCCTCGAATAAAGAGCGAGTGTCGGAATACACTGAAAAACTGAAACAAAGCAAGAGGCTCAGCATCATGCAGAAAAACTTGGTGCTTTTTGTGAGCTGGCGCAAGCAGTACCCAAGTCACAAGGAATACATGCATGTAATACTATGCATATGTATGTATGTATGTATGTATGTATGTATGTATGTATTCATGTATGCATATGCATATAGCATGTATGTATGTAGCATGTATGGATGTATATATGTATGTATGTTTGTGAGAAGAATGACATCGGGGTCGTGCTTGGCTCAAAAGCTCCATCGGACAACTTTATGGGTAAATCTAGGACCTAGTCTCCGAAACCGTACGCCTGAAAGCGAAAACAAGGAAGTGTCCGTTACCAAGGATAGGAAAACGCTTTTTAAGCGATATCAAGTAAGTGCCGCAAGTCTGAGTTTGGGAAATTACGTTTTAAGCATCGGGCAAGGCTGGAGCAGTGAGTTTGGAAAAGGCTGGAGCCGTGAGTTTGCCGCGAAACTTTCGTCTGCGTCTTGAACGCGTTACCACCGCGACAAAAATGGTATCAACGTGCTAAGGGTCATGATCCGATGCGAAAAAATCATTTACAGCAAAAAAAAAATTTGAATAATAATGTCGTGACCCCCCCCCCCCCCAACACTATCTGGTGAAAAACTGACTTTTGCCGCGACATGCCGCGAGTGTTTTTAGCCACCGCCAACCAGAGAAGTGACATTATGGACTTGAAACGTGGTAAGTACAAAACAAATATGGGGAGAAGCAAGGTGATCACGAAAGACTGCTCGCGGCAGGCATGCTTCTGAAAATAGAAGCCATAAATAGTAAAAAGCAGATAGTGTACTTGAACCTTCTGATCCTGTCATGGCCACACAAATAGAAGCTGGTTGATGCTGACAATGTGAGTTTCCTTCTCTCTCTCTCTCTCTCTCTCTCTCTCTCTTTCTTTCTCTCTCTCTCTCTCTCTCACTGTCCTTCTTTCTCTCTTATTTTTCCTTGGTTTCAATTGCATTGGAAAATGAATAAACATTGAAGGATTGTAGATGTTGCAATTTTGATTTGCGTATTACCCTCAATCTTTCTGGTCTGCTGTTAGCAGCAATTTCAACATCGAGAGAGTGAATAGCGGAAAAAAGGGGGGGGGGGGGGTGCATGATGCAATGGAGTAAACATTTTGATGAATTAATAGTCATGGCCAATGTCTCACACCGTCCATGCATTTTGCAAACACATGTACACTCGTCAGCAAACTGTGCGTCCTTTGTCTGGAGGGTTGAGATATTCTGGGCACCACATCAAAGAAGAGCCTGAGCCTTATATGTCTGTCTGTGCATGATTGTTTGTGTGTATGTGTGTGTGTGTATGTGTGTGTGTATGTGTGTGTGTATGTGTGTGTGTCTGTGTACGATTGAAGAGTGCAAGATCCTGAGTGACATCTGGTAAGAAATGTTCTGTACAGCACTTTGAGGCACGTAGGTCCTGAAAAGAAAAGAAAAGAAAAGAAAAAAAGAAAGAAAAAAAAAGGCAGAAAGAAAGGACAAGAGTACTTAAGTAAGGAAACTCACATGCATCAGCTGCAGATCCTTTGCGGTCAGTTGGACGTCCTTCGCGGTCAAAGTCGAGATATTCTGCACACCATGGACACACAAAGAGAAGCTGGTCGATGCTGACATACATGTGTTTGCAAAATGCATGGACGGTGTGAGACATTGCCCATAACTAATTATTCATCAACATGTCTACTCCATTGCATCATACACAGTGTAACATACATACACACACATATGTAAAGCCTGTAGGGAGGCCGGGATGCTGCCGGTGCCCAGGGAGCGTCGGGGAGGGGGGGGGGGGGGGGGGGGGTGGGGTTGCTGGTTGTGTCGGGCAGCTCACGGCTTTCTTCTTGCTAACCCTCCTACATCCTACCCCAATCCCTTTTCTCTTTTCACTCTCTCGATGTTGAAATTGTTGCTAGCAGTGGAACAGAGAGATTCAGGAGAAATACGCAAGAAACAAAAAGAGGGACAGAGATAGAGGCAGGGAGAAAGGGAGAGCGAGAGAGAGAAAGAGAAGGAAACTCACGTTGGCAACCTGTGCGTCCTTTGTCTAGAGGGTTGAGATATTCTGCGCACCACATGAGAGAAGAGCCTGAGCCTTACATGGCTGTCTGTGCATGATTGTGTGGGTGTGTGTGTTTGTGTGTGTGCATGATTAAAGCAAGGATGGGAAGAGCCGATCAGGCTTACTTCGACTTTACATCAAACGGTGGTTCTCTCTTTCTCTCTCTCTCTCTCACACTTTCTCTCTCTCTCTCTCTCTCTCTCTCTCTCTCTCTCCTCTCTGTACACACCCGCAAAAACTTCAAATTTGTTAAGACAAGCAAACTGCTTTATGCATCAATAGAATAGACTCATTTTGACGAGTGCATTATCATGAGTGACATCTGGTGGAAAATGTTCTGCACATCATTTTGCGCCACGTGATGTAGAGAAAAATTGAAGGCAGAAAGAAAGGACAAGAAAACTTGAGAAAGGAAATTCGCCTGCATGAGCTGCATATCCTTGGCGTTCAGGGTCGCCAAAAGAGTAGTTGCATTTGTTAACCCTGGGACATTTGCGATACTTTGCTTCAGGGTTGAGATATTCTGCGCAACACATCAGAGAAGATCCTGAGCCTTAATATGTCTGTCTGTGCATGATTGTGTGTGTGTGTGTACGATTGGAGCAAGGGTGGGAAGGGCCGATCAGGCTTACTTCGACTTTACATCAAAGTATATTTCTCACTCTTTCTCTCTCTATACATATCCTCTCTGTCACACCAGCAAAAACTTCAAAAGGAAAGAGTTTTGTGAAGACAAAGAAAATGCTTTATGCAAAAAGAGAAAAGACTCATTTTGACGAGTGAAATATCCAGAGTGATATCTGGTGGCAAATTTTCTGTACAGCACTTTGAGGCACGTGATGTAAAAAAATAAAGTAGAAAAATGAAAAGAAACGAGACCCACCTGCATCAGCTGCATATCCTTTGCGGTCAAAGTCGAGATATTCTGTACACCACGGACACACAAAGAGAAGCTGGTCGATGCTGATGAGTGTACATGTGTTTGCAAAATGCATGGACGGTGTGAGACATTGCCCATGAATAATTATTCATCAAAATGTCTACTCCATTGCATCGTACACAGTATAACGTACTTACACACACATATGTAAAGCCTGTAGGGAGGCCGGGATGCTGCCGGTGCCCAGGGAGAGTCGGGGAGGCTGGGGATTGCTGGTTGTGTCGGGCAGCTTACGGCTCTCTTCTTGCTAACATCCCTTTCCCCCCCACCCCACCTTCCATCATGTTCTCTTTCTATCTCTCGATGTTGAAATAGGTGCAAAAAGCAGAACAGAAAGATTGAGAGCAATACGCAAAAAACTATATATATAATATATATGTATATATATATGTTATTTATATATATATATATATGTGTAAGCGGCAATATCTTCTATCCTTCAAAGTTATTCACTTTCCCTGCAATTGCAACCAAGGAAAAATAAAAGAGAAAGAAGGAGAAAGAAAGAGAGAGAGAGCGAGAGAGAGAGAGAGAGAGAGAGAGAGAGAGAGAGAGAGAGAGAAGGAAACTCACGTTGGCAAACTGTGCGTCCTTTGTCTCAAGGGTTGAGATATTCTGCGCACCACATGGGAAAAGAGCCTGAGCCTTGCATGTTTGCCTTTGCATGATTGTTTGTGACTGTTTGTCTGTGTGTGTGTGTGTCTGTGTACGATTGAAGAGTGCAATATCCTGAGTGACATCTGGTGGGAAATTTTCTGTACATCACTTTGAAGCACGTAAGGTCTAGAACCAAATGAAGGCAGAAAGAAAGGACAAGAATACTTGAGAAAAGGAACTTACCTGCACCAGCTGTATATCCTTTGCGGTCAGTTGCGTGTCGTTTGCGATCAAAGTCGAGATATTCTGTATACCATGGCCACACAAAGAGAAGCTGGTCGATGCGACGAGTGTACATGTGTTTGCAAAATGCATGGACGGTGTGAGAAATTGGCTATGACTAATTATTCATCAAAATATTCTGCGCACCACATGAGAAAAGAGCCTGAGCTTACATGTCTGTCTTTGCATGATTGTTTGTATATATATATATATATATATATATGTATATATGTGTGTGTGTGTGTCTGTGTGTGTCTGTGTACGATTGAAGAGTGCAATATCCTGAATGACTTCTGTTGGGAAATTTTCTGTACATCGCTTTGAAGCACGTGAGGTCTAGAACCAAATGAAGGCAGAAAGAAAGGACAAGAATACTTAAGAAAGAAAAGAAACTTACCTGCATCAGCTGCATATCCTTTGCGGTCAGTTGCGTGTCGTTTGCGATCAAAGTCGAGATATTCTGTATACCATAGCCACACAAAGACAAGCTGGTCGATGCTGACGAGTGTACATGTGTTTTCTAAATCAAGGAGTCTTGTGAAGACAAGGAAACTGCTTTATGCAACAAGAGAACAGACTCGTAGGCACATGGTGCAGAGTGGAACAGAGAACATGAAAAAATGAACATACAACTTGGAGAGCAGGGAAATGGACCTCTACTTGAAAAACTGAGTATCCCTTTGACACGGCTCATCTGACACGATGTGTTACGTCCATAACCTGCACAAATGCCAAAACATACCACAAACAGCAACCCATAAGTGCAATTTCCCTTATTTAGCCATAAATTCCCAGTCACGGGAAAAACTGCTAAATTTCACGGAATTTCCGTGCCAATTTTCCTTAACTTCATTTTTATTGATTTTTTATTGATTTTGCTAAAATTATTGTACAATGAGAAAGACAGTATTCCCACCCAAACCCGTAGCGGTTGCGGGGCGCCTGCACTACGACCACCAACATCAGGGACACCGACTAAGCGGGTTTGATGGCTGGGGGAGCATTTGGCCTTGAGCGAATGGCAGCCCGCTAGGATCTGTGCGCAAACGGTCCGGAGACACAGATGCACGTCGTAGAAAGGGTAGAGATAGAGAAGGAGAGAGAGAGATAGAAAGAGAGAGAGAGAGAGAGAGAGAGAGAGAGAGATGGAGAACGAAAGAGATAGAGAGAAAGAGAGCGAGAGAGAAAGAACGAGAGAGAAAGGACGACAGAGAGAAGGGACAGCCGATAGCCTACAGGAACCTCCCGACCAACACACAAACCTAGTAACCGGCTGGCACAGGCCAATTCAGACCGGGAAGAATCTTCCCGGAAGCGAAGCAGCCAACACGTCCCGGCGCATCTGGGCCCATTCGTCCAGGTCGAAGCGGGACTCCCATCCAGCGCCAATCCATGGGCGACCAGTCGTAGACACACCGATCCTGACTCGAGCAGGCCCACAGGGCACCAGCTGAATCGCAGGAACGCCAGAGAGAGAGAGCGCAACAAGGAAGAGAGAAAGAGAGGGGGCCGGTCGTAGAGGAGAAAGAGAGGGAACAGAGTGAAAGGGATCCCACAAGGGAGCGCGGTCCAAGGCAAGAGGCCGCGCTTAAGCCTGGTCCGTCCGTCCCACCCAGGAAACATCCCCCCCACAGACCAGGAAACCAGCAGAGACGCTGGAAATTTGAAAAAACCGAATCCCGACAAGAGAGAGAAGACAGAAGAAGCACAGTCAACCCTAGACGAGTCCTCCATCCCCATGACTATGCAGCTCCCTGAGAAGGGGGGGACACAGACAGGACGGATTACCCTCCCAGAGACTCAAAGCGGGCGGAGGCTAGGTCGGGAGAAAAAAGAGGCGGAAGGCTGGATGGGGGGGGGGGGGGAGAGGAATTCAAAACTCTAGCCAGGGCTAGGCCCCTTCGGTTCCGTGGCCCCGAGGAGAGGTGGGATTCGATGGGGAGTCAAGGGTGGGAGGAAAAGGAGACTCCATAGGCAAGCTAGTGTGCCAGTGGGTCGTCTGACTTGCTGGTGGGCTAAGCGAGCCACAGGAGACCCTCTCCTCCCACATCTACGGGATCGGTGCGATGGATTTTCGTCCCCCCTTGGACTCAGCTTCGGTGGGATACCTTGGGCCTCTGGTGGACTTCCTTCTCCGCCTCTCCGCTCGCCTCCCGCCTCTGGACAAAGCAACAAAGGGGACCAGGTAGGGCGAAGGAGCACGCCCACCTACTGAGGGGGGAGGAAAGGAGGGTTTGGAGGAGGTCCCGCAGGGAAATGGTGAAGGAAATTCCAAGTCTGGATGATATGCTCATGGCAAATCCTGGTTAGGCCTTGGTAGATCTGCTGCGCGATGCTCTTGGAGAAATGGAAGCACAGTTCGTCAAATGAGGCTTGGGAGATGTATCCTCTCGCCCCCATTGCGATCATAATAAGATTGGTAGACATTGGACGTCTCCTAATGGTCTGCCTGCTTATCGCTTCTTCCAGCGGGAGGTATCGGTGATCATAGATCGCCCGCGGGTTATATCCCCACGCCTGATGGGACTTCCAGGGGATAGCTGGCCAGGTGCTGGGCGGGTCTTCTCCCCGAAACGCATTTGGGTCCTTCGGTCGGTAAGGGGGGTTCACCCGACGTCCATCTCGGTCCCAGGTATCCCGCCGATCGTCTGGCGACTGTCTCGCGGGGAGACAGGAGTCATCTTCGCGGACCAGCCATTGATCCTCCCGGGTCGTGTAGTCTATCAGGGTAACGTGGTTTGATCTTCGAGAGGCGGTGACCAGCAGGTCTATCTTGTGCGAAAAACCCGGTTCCGCCATGTTCACCATCACCTGCGCGGCGGGGTGAATGAAAGCCGGCGAGAGAGGTGGGGCAAGAAGGGGGGCTCCCTCCGGGGCGGGGAGACCTGCGTCCGCACGAGGGGGGGCACTATCTTGCTTCGGTCGAGGGAAGGCTCCCTCCTCCCCGATGATGAAGACTTTGCAGTCCGGTGCTATGCCATCGTCGTTGTCTGACCGCTCCAAGCAGCTGCGGATCCACTGTCTGCATTTGGAGTGCCGCTGATCCAGTAGAGACTTGAGGGCCTCCGAGTGGAAGGAGGACTTTGAGAGCAAGTAGTGGCTGATGCTCCCAGTGACCCTGCAGCCATACGGGCAGGAGGTCGAGGTGGCCCCTTGGTAATCACAGTGCTGACCCTCGCCGGAGTGGGCCAGACATCTAGCTGGCATTTGAGTACTATGGCTACCTCTCTCACTGAAAGGCCGCCGTTGGGTTGAAGGAAATGGTTGGTAATGGCTTGGAAGGGTCTGCGTATTTCCGAGCGGATCCCCCATGTTAGGCCGAAGCGGGGCGCCACTTTGAATTTATTAGCGTCTTCCGAGCATCTCTGGCGAAGCTTCCATAGGTTGTAGGAGGTCCAATTCTTCTTGACTTGGGCGATGGCTTGGTCTACTGACCCTGGAGCGACAGTCTCCTTGGTGAGAAAGTTAGTGACGGAGAGAACGACTGGGACCTCTAGTGCGTTCCATTCGAAGCGGGCCGGGGGAACGTCATATGCCTCCCTGAATCGGGCAAGGCTGTGTTCTGCATCGGATCGCTGCTGTCGCCCGTCGGGCCATGACGAGTCACTTACATGCCCTGGAGGGATGCGCGGGTTAATGCCAATGCCCAGTGCTCTGCAGGCGCGGATCCAATGAAGTACCATAAGTCCGTCGCGGCGATCCTCCTTGAGCAGATGCAGGTGACCTTGCCATCCAAGGAAAGGCTGGTCTGGGGGGTCCGGAAGCTTGGGGCACTGCTTGTTGATGTCCTCTGGTATGGGGGCTTCGTCCCTGAGAGCGCCCCTGTTCACAGCGTTGACGTACCGCGGGTAGAAAGCTGGAATGATGCAGTCGGTGGGGACCTCCACCCCGTGGAAAACGGAGTGCATTCGCCATATGTCCGGTGGATGAATCGGTGGATGCATCAGTGGCGGGCGCGGTCCGCCGTCCCCTGCCCATCTGAACGAGAAGCGCGTGCTTGGCGGCTGTGGGGGGCAAGAGCTCTTGGGAGCAGCTCGGCGACCACGGAGGGGGAGACGCTGGGGACAGAGATCCTTGTTCCTGGGGAAGTAATAATCCCACGCTAGGCGTAGATGCGCATCCACCGCGTATTGAACGTATGGATCGGTCGAAAGGAGGCATTTGATAAACACCGTGAAAGTTCGCAGGTAGTACCGGGTGGAGAACTGGTGAAGGCCGAATCCTCCCCCTCCTCCTATGGGGCCGTAAAGCACCGCGTTTGGAATCTCCTGGGGAGACAGCTGAAGAGTCTCCCGGATATGGTCCCGAAAAGCTGTGTCTAGGTCCCGAAGCAACTTCTGGGGGAAGGGGGTCCACCCGAAGGAAAAATCTAGGATGCTGGTGAGGAGACACGTGAGGGCTTTCCTTTTCCTTGCAAGCGAGAGGTCGAGGCTGTGTATCAACCGGGCAGTAGCCACGAACCTTGAAATCGCGTAGTCTCTTTGGATCTGCGGGTTATTGTTGCCGTCGGTGTGGAGCCCCAGGGACCGAAAGACTTCAATTGCCGAACGGTTTCTAATCACGGTGGGGGGGCACGTCGAGTCCCGGCCGGGTGCAGTGAGAGAAATCGGGACAGCGTAGACACCTTTGCCCTCTTCACTAACCAGGCAGATGACAGAGCATTTTTCCGCCGCACAGATCTGGCGTGCGGCCCTAAGTTGCGTATAAAGAAGTGAGAAGCCCTTTTGTGCCTCGGGAATGTAGAGCTCCGGTGGACCATCCCCTCCTAGGGCTGCCCAGTTATCGTCCGCAAATTTGTGATCTGCAGTCAACGGGGGCCTCAGGGGGTAGACGGAGGTGTTCTGGGAGCGGTCGCTGCTAGTGCCATCGTAGAACCGGTATCCTGCTGGCATAAATTGCTGGGCAGGGCACAAGCGGGTAAGGTATTCGTCGAGAACCCCGTATGTGCCCGGGCTGAGCGATCCACCTTGAGGGATCCCTCGGGAGCGGTGAATTTCGTCCGGCAAAACAGCAGACTTCCCTGTAAAGTCCGGGACCTTGAGCTTGAGCGGGGAGTCTTTGAACCGATGGCGGAGGAAAGCAAACAGCTCGGGGAACTCCCCCTCCTGAGCCACCACATGGGAGTACGCACCATGTTCCATTCATCGCACCCACTCACAGTTGTTGTGTTGGCTTTAGAAGTCTTCCGGATGCACCCTGTGTGGAGCTTGAAGGACTCAACCCGAAAAGTGACGAGTTTTTCGTAGAGGTTGAGGATCGCGTTCGAAACCGTGATGCCCCGCCAGTCGGATACATTTGCGCCTGTCCCAGTCCCCTTCCAAATCTGGCTGAGAATCCCCGGCTTCCAGTCCTTTGGTAATCTCTTCTCCTTCCAGCAATGGGAGAAGAAAGATCCTAATTGGATCTTCGCGTCTTGCGAGAGGAGCTTGAAGATGTCGGGGGGTATACCATCGTCTCCCGGAGCAGGACCCTTTTTGGCCTGAATTGCATGCTCGATTTCACCCAACGAGAGCGGCCGACGAGCCAGATCGAGCGCCTGCTCTCGAGAGAGCGGGGGGGGGGAGGCACTTGAAGATATTGACGAATTGCTTGACCCGGTCCCCAGGTGTTGTTGGGAAATTTTCTGTACATCGCTTTGAAGCACGTGAGGTCTAGAACCAAATGAAGGCAGAAAGAAAGGACAAGAATACTTAAGAAAGAAAAGAAACTTACCTGCATCAGCTGCATATCCTTTGCGGTCATTTGCGTGTCGTTTGCGATCAAAGTCGAGATATTCTGTATACCATAGCCACACAAAGACAAGCTGGTCGATGCTGACGAGTGTACATGTGTTTTCTAAATCAAGGAGTCTTGTGAAGACAAGGAAACTGCTTTATGCAACAAGAGAACAGACTCGTAGGCACATGGTGCAGAGTGGAACAGAGAACATGAAAAAATGAACATACAACTTGGAGAGCAGGGAAATGGACCTCTACTTGAAAAACTGAGTATCCCTTTGACACGGCTCATCTGACACGATGTGTTACGTCCATAACCTGCACAAATGCCAAAACATACCACAAACAGCAACCCATAAGTGCAATTTCCCTTATTTAGCCATAAATTCCCAGTCACGGGAAAAAACTGCTAAATTTCACGGAATTTCCTTGCCAATTTTCCTTAACTTCAAACGAATACCACATATGCTACAAAAGGATCGGGTTAACGCTATTAATGTGGGAGGTTATTCAATATGGATGCTACAGCTTTGTTTAATTTACATCCTAAAAACCTTCAACACTCCAGTAAATGGTTAAGTGTAAAATATAGTATTAAAGGCCCTTATGGGACTCATGATTTAAGCTGCAAAGCTTATCCTCATACCCCTTTATCCTAATACAACATTAAAACCGGAAGAATTGTTCGAAACCGGAAATGTAATAAGAATTCATCTTAAAATACATTAATAATAAGGAATCACTTCCACGAGTGAATTCCCGTAAAACCAATAGCGTAAAAACCATGTAGTATACCGTGGTCACCGTGTTACATAGCACCACTTTCCCCTCCTTTGAGATCGCTCGATTTCAATTCCTGGAGTAATACCAACGGAGACTACATCTATGTATAATCTCGTCAGTACCGGCTTATCGGGGAATCCCAGCCGATTGTCCACCTGCTCGACCCCTGATTCAATGTAACAAGAGCCATCCAACAGATTAAAGGCTTATGCTTCATGTGGGCTAAGTTCCAAGACTTAATATTGCCCGAAGATCGTGAACTAACACTCGGAAAGTTCACGTCCTCACCCTACGCGCGATTTTCCCGAAGTCACAGTCCAATAGCAGATCGACCACCAACCAGACCCTGTCTAATCCGTCAAATGTGAATGGTGCCTTGGCCCCGAGATCCGAATTGACTGAATCCCAAAGTCCAAATCTTAAAACGACGATGGACTTCTCGTCAAGTATCATCTTCGTACTGTGTCCGTAAAGCTTTATCGTTGAGTAGGCCCCCCAGTACTTCCTGTCCCCATACACATGGTTAATGTGCGTCCAACTTCTATCTCCCCCCCCCCCCCGATCCGAATTCCGTCCCTCTTATCCCCTCAGTTCAGGCTCTGGTGTTTCTTACGCACTGTCTCCGTCGCGTGTGCACCCCCGATCAGCCTCAAGTCCACCCCGCTCTCTTTGAGCACGTCCCAAAAAGTGGTCGGAAAAATTATTTCGTGAATGGGATTTGCTTTCTTTAGGGGGGGGGGGGGGAAGGAGGGAGGGAGGGAAAAATTACAAAAAGGTTCGTTTTTAGCTTCCCAAAGGCAGTTGTGTGATACTTCGTAAATCACAAACATAAAAATTGATAGGAATACGTAATAAAATTTGCTTTGTGTTGGGTTGACTATAGAGTACAGAATTTTGAAAAGTCGGAGTAGACCCTACTCCGACCTTTTTTTTGTGTGCACATAATTAAAAGTATCTGAGAGGGGGAAAACTTACTGAAAAGATCAACTAGGTCGCATCTGTTTGCGCTGCTGTTTTCAGAAGAACCATCGGCAGCTCAAACAGACTGCACATCAACAGTAATCTACGCCCAAGCGCACAAGTAACGCAGAAGCGTATCGTACAACCTGTGTAAGTCTTCGTATGTTTCCACGGGTTAGGTTATACGACCAGCTAGTATCATGACACGACGTGGAAACATACGAGGATTGCCAGTGGTACTTGTAATATCAGACTAGACCATCCGCGTCCGGGCGAGGTAGAAGTGTTAGACAAAATCAATTTATCCAACGATGCTACCTCTCCCGAGTAACGTTGTCATCAGGCGCAGAGTCTTTGCATTTCCAAGTCGCCAACAATCGCGCAACTTAGAAATACAAATTCTCAACAAGCAACAGTTCATCCTCAGAGAACCCAGCTTCTTGTAGCCTTTCATTCTTTCCCTGAGTACGATGATTGAATATTTAAGGCAGGAAAAATTGTACTTGTGGGTGCACAATGGGGAAATCAATGGGAGACAAATGGTTGAGAAAATATTGACAGCAAGGTAGGGATTTTACCACGCGGGACTGGAGTGTGGTCTGGTCCTAACTGTAAACGTGGTCACCAATCCTTGAGACATGAGCTACCACGTCGACGGTGCTTTTGTCAGCGCTTCTGATCTTGTTTCAGTGCTGGAGCCGGCCAGAAGCGATGAAAAAATCAAAACAACGAACCAAGGAAGAAGGAACGAGAAGATCCCGTCCGAAGAAGCAAAAAAACAGGGTTCGACGTATCTGAATGCAGTGAGGTCATTTTGAATATTTACCTCACTGAATTTAGACCGAGAAAGAAGGAATTATTCCGTAGTACGTTCGATCTCGCGTAAAAGCAGCCAATCACGCCACATCATCGTCGTTGTGCGTTGGTAATTGTCTACCGCTGTCTGCAGGTGGAGATAATTACCAAGGCGCCAGTAACTGAGGAAACAGTCCATCCGCAGAGGACCAAGTTTCCTACTTTACTTTTTCGATGCAAAGCTTAAATGATTTCTATCACTGAAATTACACTTGTGGGCAGCAATTTCAGAGAGGTTAACCATATCCTTGCAAGTTATATTTTCAGGAGTAGGGTCTACTCCGACTTTTTTTTGTGATCACTCACTCATTGCAGCCGGCTTGTAATTTGCAATATCCAGTTTATGGACTCCCAGTCTAACTGATGAAAGAATCTCTAAAAAACATTCCCAGCTCTGGCGCGGCCTGCTGAATTCGTTACTTTCTGTCGTAATGTTGTTTTAACAAGTCAGGAGCTGATAACAATCTAACTCAAATTAGACAAAACACATCTTTCTAGAAACTAAATCAAACCTATTTCATTGCCAACACCTAAGATTGGGTATCCCATTTCAAAAGTAAAGCTTACAACATTACAATTTCCTTTTGTTGCTTTTTTTTGGGCGGTTCTTCTTCAGAGGAGGAGCCTTCATCGTCCGATTCAGATGAAGAGCTCAATTCGGAGCTCGAAGTTTGAGAGATCTGAGAAATGTTTTTCTTGACAGCATTGATCCTGCGCTGGTTTCTTGAGCGCGCGTGCTCAACAGCCTGGACGATGTCTAGACCTGGAAGATTCAGGGGCGTAACGTCTGTCGTGATGAGTCTCACCACGGTCCCTTATTTTGTTGGTGTCTTTTGTCAGTATGTCGACCTCTTTTCCCCAGTGAACGATCAGTGGCGGGTTAAATTTACGACCTTGTACCAAGTTGGACCCATCCGCGGCGCAAAGGAAAAAGTTTCGTCTGGCGTGATCTTGAATCGGACCTCAAGATTGGGATCCTTATCTTGTCTGCGCAACCTCTCCATGGCCTGCTGATCTTTTGCAGTGAGCTTTTCTTTTTTCTCAACGTACCTGCCCAAGAAGACGTCTTCTTCCTGCCCAAACCATCGCACCCTCATCCAGGTAGCATGCTTGTGCCGATCCTTGAAGATGTTAACGACCTTGAACAGACAAACTGGCTGCTGTGCCGCTTCGCCTCCTTGGCCATACTCCACCGTTGCCAACACCATGTCGTGGGGCTGCAAGTAGCTCTTGCGTTTCTTGACCAGACTGCTTTTCAAATCGTCCTTCTTTTTTTCCTTGCCTTGTGTAGGTCGACCAGCGTCTGGAAAGGGAAGCTCGAAACGATCCAGATCCTCGATATTTCCTTCGTGTGCGTTTTCCGCATTAGGCAGGTGAAAAACACCGCCAGCTGCAGGGCGAACATCCCTCGTGTCGACTGCCTGTGAAGGTCGAGAATTTTGAGGGCGACCACCTTCGATGAAAAGATCCGTTTCGCGTCCTTCATTATCGTTGCCAACCGGTTGCCTAAATCTGGAAGTCTGAGGATTATTTGTAGCTGTTGATTGCCGCTCGGTTTGCACCACAGTACCGGAGCCGAATCCTCCAGAAAAATAATTTTCTGTCTGCGCTTGGTGCTGAACATTGTCAGGGCGAGGTTGTTGCTCTACATCTTCCCAGATCCGACGTCCATGGGTTCAGGCTCTTGCGCAGATTCCTCCTGCTCGGGCTAAAAAACAGATAAGGAACAGCATTTAGATTCAAAGTTTGTTTCACAAGTTTCAAATGTCGGAGTAGACCCTACTCCGACTTTTTTGTGTGTTATTGTTTCGATGTCAAGTTACACAGCAAACGTAGTATGCAAAAAGAGCACGGAACAAAGCATAGCAAACTGAACAGCATGACTTGACCTATTGTTTTCCTTTCAGGGTCGTTGTCCCCAAGCAGTTGTTTGTAAAACACCCACGCGTCTTCACCGGTGGTGTCCTCGTCCAGGATTAAGTTGCGTGTGCAGACTCCATCTCCATGCAGCAGATGTCTTTGCATTGAGTGTATTGCGTTAGTTCTCTTGGCGCGATTGATTTTATTTTCTTCATCAGAAAGTTTTTTACTGATGACGACGTCTCGTTGCGCCGATGCCCGCTTCAAGCACTCTTGACAGTCCTCCAACTGTTGCTTTAACTTTTTCGCACGAAACTTTCGCCAGTGGCGAAGCGTGTTTTCGGTCGGCTCACGACGCCAACCTCTTCGTGTTCCAGGCCCTTCCCGCCAATGCTCTGCAGAGGAAGTATCGGAATCGAAATCCTCCTCTTGCAATTCACTCTCGTTCTGTTTGAGATGTCTGGCAAGGCTGGAGATGACATTGTCAAGCTCCGTTATGGAAAACAGGGAAATGGCTGGAACAACGTAGAGTTGTCTGGGCAGCACGAGCTGAATGTTTTCTTGGGACGATATCCAACATTCCATGCGCATCCATTCCTTGGTCTGTAGGCGCACCTGCCCTCGTTCATCGACACAGGTAACATCAAACAAGAACCCGTGGATATCGCGAGATCCATGAAAAATCGTTTTGTTGAAACGATCACCCACTTCGTAGAAGCGTTTGAAGTTGACAATCCAGTTGCGCTTGAGCAGTGCATACACCAAGCGCGGTTGCTAGAGCTGCCTCGAAACCCCACCCATAACAATCTGGTGTCTGCTGGGTCCTGGGCTATCAACCAGCATATGCGGAGTTTAAGATCTTTTACGCGCGCAACGACCCTCCTCCCCAGCATCTACCACCAAAGGGTTATGAGTTGGCGTCACAGTTTAACGCCTTGAGGCCATTGGGCTGGATCTCTGTTTAGCAAGTGTGACTAGGTTTTTTCATCGGGATTTCCCTCAAATATGTCACAGTCAACACTCCAAGGCAGATTTACTAATAAATATAATAATAATAATAATAATAATAATAATAATAATAATAATAATAATAATAATAATAATAATAATAATAATAATAATAATAATAATAATAATAATAATAATAATAATAATAATAATAATAATAATAATAATAATAATAATAATAATAATAATAATAATAATAATAATAATAATAATAATAATAATAATAATAATAATAGTGCTTCTCTGTCAATGGCTGATGCAAATCTGCACATGCGCCTCCATCGTCTCACCCGTGAGGGGAGTACGAAGAATTGACGATAAGCTCTAATGACACCCCCGCAAGGGCAGCTCCAACACTTCCAGACGGACCGGTATGTTCAATGAAAGTACTGGTGGCACCGACGGGAATCGAACTGGCGACAGGGCCCAGATGGTAGAACTTGACCACTGGGCTATCACGGTGTCCATAATAATAATAATAATAATAATAATAATAATAATAATAATAATAATAATAATAATAATAATAATAATAATAATAATAATAATAATAATAATAATAATAATAATAATAATAATAATAATAATAATAATAATAATAATAATAATAATAATAATAATAATAATAATAATAATAATAATAGTGCTTCTCTGTCAATGGCTGATGCATTTCTGCACATGCGCCTCCATCGTCTCACCCGTGAGGGGAGTACGAAGAATTGACGATAGGCTCTAATGACACCCCCGCAAGGGCAGTTCCAACACTTCCAGACGGACCGGTATGTTCAATGAAAATACTGGTCCAGACGGACCGGTATGTTCAATGAAAATACTGGTGGCACCGACGGGAATCGAACTGGCGACAGGGCCCAAATGGTAGAACTTGACCACTGGGCTATCACGGTGTCCAATAATAATAATAATAATAATAATAATAATAATAATAATAATAATAATAATAATAATAATAATAATAATAATAACAATAATAATAATAATAATAATAATAATAATAATAATAATAATAATAATAATAATAATAATAGTGCTTCTCTGTCAATGGCTGATGCATTTCTGCACATGCGCCTCCATCGTCTCACCCGTGAGGGGAGTACGAAGAATTGACGATAAGCTCTAATGACATCCCCGCAAGGACAGTTCCAACACTTCCAGACGGACCGGTATGTTCAATGAAAACACTGGTCCAGACGGATCGGTATGTTCAATGAAAATACTGGTGGCACCGACGGGAATCGAACTGGCGACAGGGCCCAAATGGTAGAACTTGACCACTGGGCTATCACGGTGTCTATAATAATAATAATAATAATAATAATAATAATAATAATAATAATAATAATAATAATAATAATAATAATAATAATAATAATAATAATAATAATAATAATAATAATAATAATAATAATAATAATAATAATAATAATAATAATAATAATAATAATAATAATAATAATAATAATAATAATAATAATAATAATAATAATAATAATAATAATAATAATAATAATAATAATAATAATAATAATAATAATAATAATAATAATAATAATAATAATAATAATAATAATAATAATAATAATAATAATAATAATAATAATAATAATAATAATAATAATAATAATAATAATAATAATAGTGCCTCTCTGTCAATGGCTGATGCATTTCTGCACATGCGCCTCCATCGTCTAATAATAATAATAATAATAATAATAATAATAATAATAATAATAATAATAATAATAAGGTGACTCGGCAGAGTCCAAACGAAAAAAAAAAAAAAAAAAAAAAAAAAAAAAAAAAAAAAAAGGACTGTGAGGGTGGTTGTGTGCGGAGTGGTTTGGCTCGACTTGCTTGGGGCTGCATGTCCGTAAGGTTGCCAGGACTGAGCCTGTCGTACGGTGAGACAAAGATCACATGATTTCTCGTTCCTTTATATTTCTCGCCATCGTTCGGTAATAAACGGGTCCTTGCGGAAATCATAACGAGATATCTTGTGATCTTGTCTTGCTGTTTCCTTACGGATAATTGCAGTACTCGGCATATTCGCGTCGCGAGCAATCGCCACGTCGAGTCTTACTACGCCCTGCACCAACCCTCCTGGCTACGATAGCCTATGGGTGCGAGTGAATTGCGTTAGGTGCTACAGTTTCCTTAAGGGCTGTCTCACTGACTGTCAATCGACCTCAGTTGCGCCCTGCGTTAGTTGTGTCTGATCTCTGCATTCTGCCCTTGCCTTATTGTGCTGTCTCCCTGCCCCTGTCTGGCTTGTCTGTTTGTGTTTATCCTTCTATTTTCTTGTTCCTTCTTTGCTTTCTTTGTTTCATATTTTGTTTGTTTCATTTTTTTCTTCTTGTTTTTCTCTTTTTCTTTCCTCTTTCTTATTATTCTTTCCCAGGAGCCTATCTGCTGATCCTTAGATCCAGTTTTCCTTTAGGATCTGCACTGATGTTCCTTAGAACCAGACCGCATGATTATCGTTTGTTTTACGTCTTTTCCCCTTTCTTTTTTACCATTCAACCTTGCTTACTGTGGGGAAAAAAAAAAGAAAGAAAGAAAGAAAGAAAGAAAGGAAAACAGTGAAGCGTAAGAGAGAGAGAGAGAGAGAGAGAGAGAGAGAGAGAGAGAGAGAGGGAGAGGGCGAGGGAGAGGGAGAGAGGGGAAAAAATAATAATAATAAAAATTTAAAAAAATAAAAATAAAAATAAGAATAAATAAACAAATAAATTAATAAATAAATTCATAATTTGAAATAAATCAATAATGAAAAGAAAATAAGATGAAAATACATTGTAATTTTAAAAAATTGTATGGGAGTAAGCTTAGTTTAGTTTTTTTATACAAATTGTAATATATAATTCACACTAAAAGTGTTTGCATAAAAAGCTTTCATAATTTGCGCGCATTATCAGGTACTGGCGGCGGCGTCACTGATTCAAATGCTCCTGCCAGTGTCAGATCATGAGCCATACCAATAATTCGGGAGTCTGACCTGCGACAGTTTTTCTGACCTGACGCGTAACAGTAACGGCCGGCTTGACTACATTTTCGACTAACTAATAGATTTGGTTGGTATCAATCAATAAAATTGTGTAAAATTTTATCATCCTTTAACTGTTTAACTTATTAATAATTTAGTCAGTAACTTGAAACGCCGGGTCACGGCGCAGGTCAGAAATTTGAGTGAGATACCACTTATTATTAATAAATTATCGCCAGCCTCAGTTGTATTATATATACTAGCAATAATATTAATATTAATACATTGCGGCCACGGTGTAAAAAAAAAAATAATAATAATTTTTTAAAAAAAATAAAAACTGATAAAAAATGCCAAGATTCCGTTGCATGGAGCTGATGCTAGATTAGTGACTAAGCCTTGTTATATATTAATAAGACTTGCAGTTTCACGTAATATCAACGTAGCGGTAATCTGATTCTCTTGGTCAGGAGGGACGAGGTTTAGCGCGCATCATTAGTTTTCAGGAAATAGTTATTTAATAACAGGGGTTTACCAGACCACGAATGACCGTGCTCACCCCTTTGCAAAAGGTTAAGTCAGTGCAAGTTTCAGTTCAAGTGAAAGGGCAAGGGTTGTGTAAAGGGTAAGGTAAATGTAAGGTCTCCAGGGCTTTGGAGCTGTGCTCACGACGAAGGTTCTGAGGCAGACACTTGTATAGAATAGGTTTCGGT
>WBZZ01000911.1:0-15000 GCA_019918135.1 Paulinella micropora | reverse complement strand
GTCTTATTAATCTATACTAGTTTAAAGTGGCACAAGTTTGCGTAAAAATAATATTGTATTATTATGATATATTACTGTCGACATTCATTTTAGCCTCATTTACAACAATAAAGAAAGTTTGATACATATAAAAACTTTTACCTATATAGAAACTTTGACCTATATAGAAACTTTGACACATAAGTCAAAACTTTTCATATAAGTCAAACTTTTCATATAAGTCAAACTTTTTTACATAGGTGAAACTTTTTATACGTCAAACTATCAGACTGAGCACTTTAACCATTGGACAATTAATTAGACCCTTCCTCCTCAGTTATGTCCGTATTGTCTATGTGCCTGTGCCTGGATACCATATGGTCACGGTATCAAGAATCACCTGACTTCCGGACCTGAAAAAAATAATAAAATCAAAAAAATTTATTAATCATGGCATGATATTAATAAATATTATTTTTCAATTATCAAAAGTAAGAATAATTTATTACAAATTGTTTGGAGGCCGCTGCCTCAGTGTCTGGTTTCCAACGCGCTTAAGTAAAAAAAAGGATCTGATACCATGTGGTAACAAAAAAAAAAACGTACTTCAAAGCGATGAAAATTAAGTCCGCTGCTTTTTTTTTTTTTCGGTTTTCCGTTTTGTTTATGCCAGGCATGACACGTTCTGCCTTCCCCGCTGCACAATGGCATCTCAGGACCGCAGGAGGTGCAATAAAAACTCGTCACGGAGACCTTCTTTGCTGTGTAAGCATACAAACAGACTCTGCATCTACGTCTTTTCGGCCTCTCCGTACTCTCAGAATATGCTCTTCCTACCTGCTGTTTCTTTTTGACTTTGTCTGACATGATGACTAAGGGGTACCTACACAGTTCCATGCATTTTGGGGCGCCAGGTTGGGCAGGAGCGTTGGGTTCAGAAGGGGGGACAGAGGGGCGGTCAGAATCAGGAGGAACACCTTGTTTGAGGAGGGACGAAGCAAGCACAGATTTGAAATACCCGGGCCTATTTTCGCCTTTCATCATATTGAGGTTGGCCAATGAGGACTGGCTAAAAAAACAGTAATGCTTGTAGGCATTTGTGAATATAAAGTCCAGCAAAATCATGA
Source organism: Paulinella micropora (assembly GCA_019918135.1). Classification (NCBI taxonomy): domain Eukaryota; phylum Cercozoa; class Imbricatea; order Euglyphida; family Paulinellidae; genus Paulinella; species Paulinella micropora. The sequence goes on along the minus strand of WBZZ01000911.1, from coordinate 13,894 downwards.
AGTCGACCTTGCGCCAGTCATTCAAAATAAAGGACAGATTGAGAGAGTTCGACCCGTGTCTGCACGAATTGAACATATCCACTGCATTAAACGCTGAATAATACAACGCCACAGCCTCGCACCTTGGGACACGGGGTACGGTCTTACTAAAACGGGCATTACGCGGCTTACCAGGCAAGGTTGTGGAACATGTGGCAATAATTTGCTGCTGATTATGGTCGTTTTGGTTGACTGCCAGGAGCTTTACCCCATCCTTTCGCATGTGGCTGAGGCCAAATCACCCTTCTCTCCCCCCCGTAAACCCCAAAGTAGCCGCACAGGAAAGCCAGAGTGAGCCGTCTTCACCATTCCAACAAAATCGACACCCCTTTTCTTCATCTCGATTGCTGTTTTGCAAGAAGCGAACCACGAGTCCCCAACGAAGATTCGACCTGTTCCCCACCATGGCTTGGATAATCGTAATGTAGTTGCAGTTGTAACACCAAACTCATGGGCGTATTGCTTCTGCCTATCCCTATCCTTACCCTCCACCAATTCCATGGCAATGCAGACCCCCGTTTCAACATCGCAGGCGGTGTGGTACTCCCTTCCCACAGGGATTGGCTTGCGGGGGACGATCATTTGGCCAGGCATTCCGTCTCCCGTAAATTGTCCCATACTCTCATCAATCGTAATGACTGCTCCTGGAACGATGGCTGCCCTTGCCTTTGCATCAACCGCCTCAGCGAAAGCGCGAATCGGTAAAAAAAGATCAGCATCAGTGGGGGGGGGGGGGGGGGGGGACCAGTTCGTAAGCACTTCAGTATGGTGTCGAATCTGTTCAGGGCCATATACTCTCCAAAACCATCCCCTGGCAGTCCGTCTGTACCCTCACCATCCTTGGGTGCCCAGTGTGACCTCCTGCGACCCCTGTCCGCCAATGAAATGCGAAGCGACAACCCCAAAAAAACCATGAATTCTTCTGTTGTCAATGCCCTGGCTAATCTGTGATTTTCCTGCTTCGCTAGCTCCTGGTTGGTAAGTTGTAAAATGGTTGTAACAGCAGACATCGGGAAAAAATGAAGAAAATGTCTATTAATATAAGTAGGAAAAATGCACACACACACACAAAAAAAAAAAAAAAAAAAATAGCAATTGCGAAATATTTTGCATCAAAGTGGACACCATGTTTGCATACAACAAAGACAAGAAAAAGTAAGTTGAAAATTTATTTTGATTAAGGTTTTTCTCTGAAACAACAAAACAATATTCAATGAAAATTACATACACATGTAAAGAAAGTGTAAAGGGTTTTGGGCTATACTGGAATAGTGAAAGAAAGCGAAACAACAGAGAGAGAGGAGGTGGGACGTGAGTGGGGAGACATCAAACTTGTCTTCCATCATAGACTTTGCTTTGTGTCGAGGCCGATCTGCGCTCCAGTCCACTGCCTGCGGTCCCACCTTCCACTGGAACCCCTTCCCCAAAAGCCTTTCTTTCTCTTCCTCTAATTGCCCTGCTGTAAAAGGGCTAGGGTTTAGAAAGGGAACCGCTTCATCCTCTCCTCCCTCCTCCTCCTCTTCGTTTTCCTGCTCCTGTACCTGGTCGTTCTGGTCCTGTTTTTGTTCATCATCCTGCACCTCTTGTTCTTCTTCTTCGTCCTCCGATAATTCCATCTCTACCTCTTCCTCGTCCTCATTCATAAACTTCCAACTCGACCCTGCCTGCCCAGGCTCGGGCCTCAAATGCTTGGTCAAGAAGTAATAATCCTTCTCGTCAAAACGCATTGTAGCTAAAGCTTTTTGGTGTTTTGTTTCTTTTTCTTTCAACACCCCCAAAGCCATAATGTGTTGAAAGGTGGGATCACCAAATTTCTTTTTGGCCCATGGCTTTCCAAACCGAGAAACTGGGACTGAAAGGGTGTCTCCCACCTCCATCTTTTCTCAAAAAAATCGTTATGTGGTAGGTTCACGTGGAAAAAGGGCAGTGGGAGGGGTCACCCTTCAATAAAAAAAAAAGAACTTCAACTAAAAATTTTGTCAAGAAATTTTACGAGTCGCTTCCTAGGGACTTTCTCAACATTTTTCTAGTGTTTTATTCATCAAAACTGCTCCGGTTTGATCGAAAGAATTTTTTGAAAAAAAGTTCTGAAAAACTGATACCATATGGTATCATCCGATACCATATGGTATCACCAGGCACATAGACAGTATTGCTAATTTACACGTAGCAGTAATAGTATCGGTTAGTAGTATTATTAGTTATTAATACAGTCAATTAGAGTACCTTTTCTGGTACTGGTGGCACCAGCTTTTTACCATTACCCTTATTACTCATATCAGGCAGTTTCGTGAGTCAATTTTCTAGAGGTACATCTTTTGTTTGACGTCGGCAGTTGGACTGGCGGGAATTATTCAGTATTGTTATTAATAAATTTCTGTTTTGTGGAAGCCTGAGTCGCAAGCCTGTAGGAGGGGGAAGCCCCGAGTGCCGGTTTATCTTCAGAAGCAGTTACGAAGGTTTTTCCCATTGGGTTATGACTGAGCCTTGGAGCGTCACTGCGTTAACGGATCGCAGCAGAAGACCTTCGTGCAAGGGGTGTGGGGTCTACCTGAAGTGACCTCTTTAAGGAACGCGCGCATTTCGAATTGCCTGTGCCGCAGCTGATCACTGTGGCCACTGCTCACGCTCTACTCTGCTGGTGTGCCGCTGGAGGGCAAGAGGGACAAGACAGACCGACAGAGGGTTGCTCCAAATTGCTCAGGTGTAGCGAGAGCCGGGGTTTGTGCCTTAAAAGGTTCTTGATCTTGTCTTAGGAGGGTGTGTTGAACGTGTTTGTTTCCTTTGTTAGAAGGACACACGGACACACTCTAGATTACTCTAGCTTCTCGATTGCTATCTGTACGTGGTGTACATCGTGTTTGGAGAGCAGTGAGTGTAAAGCACAAGGTGTACGGTGACTGTTAGGTGGTTGACGGTACACAAACAACTACAAACCTCTATAGGTTGATAAACTGACTTTGCAGATAGGGCTTCTAGTAGGTGGAAGGCTATCGTAGGTGGTAGCTGAGGTAGCCTCTGTGTAGTTTGAGCAATAGAATCAGTGGTAGCACTCGTAGGTGAAGAGAGAGAAAGTAAAGGGTGGTGTGGACAAGCAAACACTATTCTGAGTAGTGTGTGTGTGTGCGAGCCTGCACGTGGCCTCTGTTGTGTTCTCTCTGTGTGGGAGTGTGCGTCACCGTACTGTGGTTGCTTGCCTGTGTCTGTGCCATCAGAACAGAGTGAGCATAGCGTGACCCTATCTCTATTTAGCAAGTAGAGAGCATAGCTGTGTGCTGTGTGTGGGAGTGTGTAAGGTGAGCGTGTGTCTGTTCGAGACTGACTGTAGTTAGAAATGACTACTAGTAAGATAGACAATAAGATCACGTTCACAGGCAAAGAAGCATGGATCATACTGCATAGGCAGGTAGTTCAAAGCTGTAATGCAAAGGCGCCTAAGGAAGTGCTACAGGGTGCCGACACCCACAAGCAATATGTCCACCGTGAAAACGTACTAGGGATACAGCTTAAGGGTAGGGAGGTGCCTTTCTTCATACTAGCTTAGGAAGAGGTAGCTGAGTGGAACGATTGGGCCGACTTGGACGAGGAAGTAGTGAAGGAATACTTGGAGGGCAAAACCAAGGGTCCTACTCGCCTGTGGCCTATGCCAAATCCCAAACCGGATGCTTTAAACCTTGATGAGGCGTTAGGGGTAGAGGGAGGACAGAAAACACCAATCAAGCTTTACAAACCGGTATTTAGCAGTCCGAAGGATAAACAAGCCACTGAGACTGAAGAAGAAAAGGAGGAGGAGGAGGTAGATGAAGGCCGGAACACCCCTGACCTCTACTCTAGTGGGTATGCTAGCACTGACAAACCTAGGCTGTCAACTGGCAAGGGCTCAGACTTAGAGGGCGACAGCAAGAGTGGGGCCTCCCGAGGACAGACGGCCCCCTCTAAGGTCAAAACCCCACTAGGGGGTGCTGATCGTGCTGGCGCACTGACACGACAGGTGATGGCCTATGATGCTGGTGTACTTGCTGAGATGAGCAAACAAAAGGAGAGAGTGTTCAACATCATTTATGATACGCTCGATGGCGAGGCTAAGAGCCTAGTGCGTGACTTGGCTGATCCGGAACGGCTGACCTTTGGTCAAAACCCAAAAGAACTGTGGGACAGGTTGCTAGCCCGGTACAAGAAAGCTGACCCCTCTGACGTTCAGGATAAGGTGAAGGAGCTGAATGACTTTCTCTTTACTAGCAAGCAGCAGTACGTGGGTCAGTGTGTTGACTTGAACGCTAGGTGAGACTGGTTGGCCGACTATGGTCAAGCCCCAACCGACGACCGGCTGCAACAAATAGTAAAGGACGCGGTAGTGGGTCCAAAGCAATCTGACTGAGACTAGGGTGAAGAAAGCCTGGCAGGGGTTGAAATGGCCGAACTGAACCGCAAGCAGTTTAAGTGGGACTTCGCCTCATGGTGGAAGTTCGTGCAGGATCGTGCCCTTGAACGAGACAAGAAGTTTGACCGGGCCATAGTGACTAGCTCCACTGAGATAGGTTTGGCAGTTCGCAAGGCCGGGAGAGGTAAGCCCAAGGACGAATGCTGGCTCTTCAGCAAAGAAGGCAAATGCACTCGTGGGGCCTCATGCCGCTACCTCCATGTTGGAGGGAAGGTGAGAGGAGTGTGCTTCCTGTGGGACAAGCAGGGGGAGTGTAGGTGGCAGACAAATGTAGATTTGAGCACGACCCAGCCAAAGCCAAGAAGACCCCTCCCAAAACGGCAGACACCCCCAAGGGTGAGAAAAGCAAGAAGAGCGAAAAGAGCAAGGGACCCAAGTGCTTTAATTGCTTCGAAAAGGGGCACATCGCCGGTAAATGCAGCAAGAAGTGCCGGTTGTGCGGGGGCAAGCACAAGTTGAGCAAGTGCCCGGACAAAGGCCGGAAGGAGAAGGGGGAGGCAGCAAAGGGCTCTGACGGGGGTAGTGATAGCGATGACTCCGAGGATGAGGAGCCGGGCGTAGCCTTAGCCCAGATGGTAAAGTTCCTAACCGGCAAGTCGAAAGACAAAGCCCTCATGGCTAAACCCGGGGGTGCGAACCTTCCCGAACCGATCATACCACCGGAGGACGAGAACAGTCTTGAAATTTTGCTTGAGGACGACGCCGACATAGATAAGATGAACGAGGGTCGGTGCCATGGAGTAGCGGAAGGAAAGCGCCGATGCGTAGCCAGTTTGAAGGACCTTGAGTCTCATTTCAACAGCATGAGGATTAAGGCAGCTACCCTCATAGATAGCAACTATTGCGTTGAGCATCAGTACCAGCGAGCCAAGCAAGAGAGGGACAATGCCTTGCGTCTTTGGGCAGCCGACATGGCTCGCAGGGATCATCTACCTCTAATGTGCGAGATGGGAGAGCGAGGGTTAGAAGCCCAGATCAAAAGTGGGAGTCATCCCCTGATGGTTGAGGCCATAGTGCGACACGAAGCTGCGAAGCGGCCCCGGCATCCCGTGGAACCGGTCCCTCTTGCCCATCATTCACTATGCGAAGCCCCGTGAACCCTGACAGTTTACCGAGTGGATCATTAGCCGTCAACCTGTAACGTGGGAGGCGTCCGGTGTACCCTCATGGCGGAAAGTGTACCGCCAACATGAACCTCAGGCCGGTGCCCAAGCGAAGCACACGTACTTCCGAGGTGAGGTATCCCCCCTCGTGGGGGAGTTGTGCCCCCATCAGTAGCGTCGGTGCCGGTACGCGCACAAGAGTCGAAGGGTACTCCACTCCGTCCGGTAGCACCCGACCCCCGTGGAGAGAATAAGGCCAGGGTAGACCTAGAGGGGTGAGCGGGCCGTTAGCGGTACCTGCCCCGAAGGTTGAGATTGGTTCAAAGGCCGAGCCGGCTGAGGCTGGTAGTGGTATCATGAGCCAAAACCTGAAATCTTTACTCAAAGCAAAAAGGGAGAAGGTACAAGGGGTGAAGGTGAGGCCCGGGTCGGAGGACTACCAACCCGATGGTTTAGCGAACGTGGAAGATGAGCCTCCGGAGATGCAGTCCGATGCCGATCCTTCCTCTGAATCCGAAGGGGAGGAGGAGCGTGAAGGTGAAGAGTCCCCTGCTAGAGATCGGGACGGGTTCGAGCTCCGGCAAGGGTGCCGTCCCCAATAGGTCCCGACCCTAGTGCTGAGGCAGACCCCGGTGGTGGTGATGCGACCGCCGGGACCGATAGCAATCCGGTGACTACGCCCTCCACCAGCCCAAGCAATAGGCGTAGGTTAGTGGGTGCTCGTGCGTTTGGCTTCCTTGAGACGGTCCGAGCCTCCTTGAGTGAGATGCCCTGGTTTGCGTCCCATGCTAAGATGGTACCCCCCGCCGACCGAAAGGTGACTTCCCTGTTGCCCCCTACTACTAGTACCGGTCCGTCTACGGCTCCCTCAACCTTAGCTGAGCCCGATAGTCCTACCCGACTAGGTACCGGAGAGTGAGAGAGTCTACTCCGAGCCGTGGCCGAGCAACAAGAGGAGATGCACAGGTTGCACCGTCCGGCGTTGAGCAGTAAGGAAGAACAAGATGAAGCCGACTTCCGGAATATGTGGGGTGAATGGACTAGGCTGTTGTACAACTGGGCGCAGGGCAGTGAGTATCCCATGAACAAGCCTAGGTGGCCGAGACATTGGGCCGTAGAAGGAGCAGCGGCCAACAGTGCCGCCGTGTTTCAACCTCGTACTAAGCCGTTCAGGGTCCGAGAAAGGGTGGTGGACGGTGAGAGCGTACTAGAGAAGGAATACGCACGTTTGCCGGAAGCCGAGGGAGAAGCTGACCCGGTTAACGACCGCCGAACGCGGATGGATGGCTAAAGGTATCCGGCTAGCGGAACAGGCCCTACTAGGACGGAGTGCGGACAAACATCCCATGTTTGATTCGGAGCTACGTTGCACTTTGTGCCGGCCGGAGCCGAACAACGTCTGTTCAACATCCAGCGAGCCAGGTAGACACAGTAAACGGGGAGACCACCGTTACTAAGAAGGGCTCGTTAGACATGACGACCGTGAACGGAAAGGGGGGAAAGAACAGGTTACATCTAGGTAGTGTGTGGGTTAGCCCCAACATAGATGAAACCTTAGTTTCCGGTCCTCAGTTGGCCAAGGAAGGTTACAGCGTGGTTCTCAACAAAAAGGAAGAGGGCTACATCACCAAGGCCCGGATACCGGACATTTCCCCAGAACTTAAGGTGGCGGGGTCCTGTACCTCGACGCCAAGGATAAGGTGTGGCGTTTCGTGACTTCCACCAACCAAGAGCTGGCTGCCGATAAGGTTGAGGCTAGAGCCTTCTTCGGGAAAGAGATGGCTAAGGTCACTGAGTTGACTAGCGAACAACTCCATCAGAAGTTCGGGGGGCCTGGAAGCCGCATGCAGTGCCTCATCAGTGAGGCTTACGGGATCAATATAGTGGGTGACAAGACCCATGAGCAAGCCGTAAAGGAGTAAGGAGTGCCCAGCCGCGAAAGGGGGAAAGGTAAACCACCCGGCAAGCAACCAACTGACACAGGTACAAAAGTTCGAGGCAGTGTCGTTCGATAAGTCCGGGTGCTTACGCAAACCCCTCCATGGTGGGTTTTGGTACGGCATGGTGGGGATCGAGGCTAACATCTGGTATGCGTTTGGCCTCCTGCTAAAGGATGGCACAGCGGCACCACAAGTGCGTTTCATGCGGGAATGTATGAACTTCCTTGAGACGCAAAGCGGCAAGAAGGTAAAGGAAGTTAGGGTAGACTGCGAGCATATCTCAGCTGACTTCAAGGAGCTGGTCCGGGACACGGGAGTGAGGAAGAGGGTCAATACCCTCAACGAGCATAACAAGAACGCCTATTCCGAAGTGTCCCAGCGGGACTTTTGGCGCAAGGCGCGCCATAACATGGTTAAGCTACAGCTACCCTACGAGCTCTTGGGATATGCAGCACGCTATCCTCTTGCACAAGCTTTCGCCGAAGCAATCCGGTGGGGACGTCCGGCTGTTTGAGCTTATGCCCCGAGAAAGGAAAGTGAACTGGATAGCTTACCTTCATCCCTTTGGGTGCCTGTGCCATATGGTCATCGAGGGCAGGTTAGGGCATGACGAGAACCGGACCCATATGGCCGCCTGGTTAGGTCTGAGTTTGGAGTACTCAGCGCACTTGATCTTATGCGAAGGAAGGGTATTTCCATGGCGAAACGTCAAGAACTTTGACGACAACCAGCCCGCCTGGCCTTTGTTACAACCCCTCTGGGAGAAGAAGGGCCTGAGCTTAGATCCGTTCAAAGGGAACCCATTGGTGGAAGACGCCGACCTGGAACAGCTGTTTGCCCCGAAGCCCCGGGTGGGGTGAACGAGTCCGGTGACGGTAAGAAGGCCCCGGATCAGGGGGAGCTTGATAGCTCCGATTCCGACGGCGAAGTGGATGAAGTGACCTCTGAACAGGAAGCCGCGAAAGCCGAGAAAGAGGCCCCCGATTCAGCCCTCGAGGAACCGGGAACAATAGGGGAGCTGAAGGGAAGGTGGGTTGAGACCCCAGCCACTCAGTGGGGCTGGGCTTGGGCCAAGAAGACCTATGGGGTGGGTTTCCGGGATAAGGTCCGACGGGGCCAGGTGCAAGACGTGAGCAAACCCATATGGGTTAAGAAGCAGAAGAAGAACGGACCGGCCCACTGGGTAAAGTTTGAGGATGACGACGCCCCAGACCGTATATTGGACACGGAGATCGTCAAGTACCTTGCCGACGGTCCGGAGGCCGCTCATGCCGCCACGTTCACTAGACCGGTGAGTGAGAAGCAAGCCGACGAACTAGGGTACTGGGATGACGCCGGAGCCGAGGAGATGTCTACACTCTGGGAGAAAGGTTGCTTCCGGAGAGTCCGGGCCGACTTAGTCGACAAGAAAGACATCTGTGAAGGCCGGTTCGTAGATGCTACCAAGGAGGCCGGGGGGAGATCCTGAATTTCAAAAGCAGGTGGACGGCCAAGGGGTTTTCCATGATTCAAGGATGGCACTTTGGGAAACGTGACTTCCCAACTTCGTGTGCCCTTACCATCTTGATGATTTTCGCTCTGACGGTGTTCTTTGGCTTAGTCCTGTCAAAGTGGGACGTTGGCACCGCGTACACTGAAGCGTCTGCCGCTGAGCAGGGTTATCGCCCCACTTACATCGTACCACCTTTTGGTTTAGAAGAGCCGGGGTATGTATGAGAAATGCTCAAAGCCCTCTACGGTAGACCGGATGCGGGCCGCAAACGGTGGCGGTACAAACTAGTCCCTTTCTTAGAAGGTTTTGGCTTTAAGGCTCATGTTGCTTTTCCTTGCTTCTTTTGGCGGTGGCAAACCGGAAAGGACAAACCAGACTTTGTCTTCGTGCATGTGGATGACATGATGGCAGCGTTTAGTAGCAAGGAGGTAGAAGCCGAGTTCTTAGCTGCTGGTAAGAAGGCCTTTAGGGTCTTTAAGCAAGAGGCTTCGACAGGGGTGGTAGGCCTGAACATAGAAGACAAGGAGGACTGTCGGTTAGGCAGGACGATCAAGATCTCCCAGGAAGATTTCATCAAGGAGGCAGTTGAGAAGCTTCAGTGCACCAGTCTAGCTACGGCCGACTCGCCTTGGCTGATGCCGGGGGTGCGGGCCGGTAAGCAATCGATATTAGAGCTCTCCGCAGCATATCGTAGGTGTCCTGTTGTGGACACGCATTACTCGGCACGAGGTTTTGGGCCCACTAGGGGAAGTAGCAACCCATGCCTCCAAGCCTGAGTTATTTAATTACCAGCAGGCCGAACAGGTCGTGCGGTACCTTAATGGTATCCGATCTAAAAGCATTCGTTTCACCAAGGTGAACGGTACCTCGCTTGATGTCATGGGCAGACTCAAGTTGGAAGGGTACAGCCGAAGATCGCCGGGCTCGCCTAGCGGGCTTTCATTTCTTTCTCGGTGGCTCTGTGCTGCCGTTCTGCCTTAAGGGGAACGTGTCCGTGGCCCTGCCCAAGGATGTGACCCTGAGCGCACGAGTGGAGGAGAAAGCGCGGATGGTCAGCGACGAGCTGGTGGCGGCTGTGACCGGGAGCGGGGATCAAGGAGAGACGGCGGCTGGCGCGCGGCTGGTGCCTGCAGCCCCAGAAGCCTCCTCATGCGAGGCTGAGGTGTACGCGATGGTGGAAGCATAATATTATCACGGGCAAGACAAAATCATGAATTTTGTGCAGGGGATCGCGGACGGCCGGGTCGCTGACGAGCTGGGGCCGTACGGGTGGGGGCAGCCCCCTATCCTGTACGGCGACAACCAGGGCGCGCTGGATCTCGCCGATACTAATGTATTTTCTAGGAAGCTCGGGCACGTGGACCTGCGCTGCGCCATCGTCAACCAGAAGGTGGACGCGGGGTTGGTGATCAACGAGAAGGTGGCGTCGGCCGACAACCTCGCGGATATCAACACTAAGCCGGCGCGCGGGGAACCTTACCTTCGGCTGGTGCGTCCCGTCGCTTGTGACTAGCTGCGGAGGCAGAGGGGATCGCGCGCGTTGGGGACAGTCTTCCACGTTGGGACTTTCTACAACAAGGACTTTCGGATAGGACTCTTGGTAGGTTCCCGATAGCAAGGGGATAGATGTCAGAAATTAGGTGACTAGATTGCCGAACTCCACATGTTGTGGAGACGTAGGCTAGCACCTCTGCTTTCTTTTAGTCATATCTTATGCACTGTTGTGCATATCGCGCTTTAGTTGATATAGTGCTAGTAGCTATATTGCCGAACTCCACAATAGCTCACTTTGCGCTTTGCTTATTTGCTTAATCTAGTTGTTAGTTGCACATCGTGTTTGGACACTGACTCGTAAAGGAATTTAATTAAGGGGGAACATTGGACAGGTAATTAGACACTTCCTCCTCAGTTATATCCGTATTGCTAATTTACACGTTAGCAGTAATAGTTACGGTTAGTAGTATTATTAGTTATTAATACAGTCAATTAGAGTACCTTTTCTGGTACTGGTGGCACCAGCTTTTTACCATTACACTTATTACCCATATCAGGCAGTTTCGTGAGTCAATTTTCTAGAGGTATATCTTTTACGTCTGCAGTTGGACTGGCGGGAATTGTTCACTATTGTTAAATTTCTGTTCTGTGGAAGTCGCAAGCCGATAGGAGGGGGACGCACCGAGTGCCTGTTTATCTTCAGAAGCAGTTACGAAGGTTTTTCCCATTGTTAACTACCTGCCAAAGCCACTACAGTTGACTGGCATTTTACTTTTTTTGACAGACTCGTTAGATTCTCCTCTGCACTGTGACGACGTTTCGACTCCCTTCACTAACTAGTCTTCAATTTCGTTCAGAAATGACTTCAAACGATCAAGTCAAAGTTCTTTTTCAACGTGACAAAAGACAGGTTGACTATCATCATTGCCTTTTTCACACTCTATTACATTTTCCCCCGATTTCCCTTGAAACACGCACGTTGCAGTAAATTTGTGGACAAGGAAAACAGAGGTCAGGAAAAATGAGCTAATAAGCACACAGTCACAATCGTGGGAGTCTTTTTCCCAAGAAGCAATTCCTGTACACTTGAACTGCAAGTTGGACTTGAAGTCGTCCTTCAAGTACTTTACAGTAGTTTTTGCAACGCTAAAGCTTAGCCAACTCACAATTTACGTTCAACCGCCGACGGTGTTCGTACTTTGCACATCAAATCTGCTAACATTATACAAACTTATTGCTGTTGACATTCAAGACAACAACAAAAATTAGTTTTTCATTTTTGTGTCAGATTTTCATTTTTGTGACAGTTTTTCATTTTTGTGACAAAAATTCAAATTTTCAAATTTAACGGTAACATTTCGCGAAAATTTACGATATTTTGCGGACGAATATAGCTGTTAATTTGAAAAATTCAAATTTTCACCCAAAATCAAAATTCCAACCAAAACTGAAATTCCAACCAAAACAGAAAAATCAATTTTTTTTGTTGTCTTGAATGTCAACAGCAATACTTTACGTAAATAAATGAAGTCACCTCTCAGCTATTTAATAGTATTTCACCTACTCTCTAGAGTTAGGACTGAACGCAGCCATATAGACTTTTAATAGGAGTTCGTTGTGTATTTATCCCTTGGGGTTGTATCCAAACTCACAATTCAAATTTTCCTTTCAAGTGGAAACTGCACACTGCCACACGAGTTGTGTGTGCTCTGTCAACATATCGATTTGAAAGCACCTCCTACAAGGAAGGTACTACTCAACAAACGTAGGAGATCAGAGACTATCAAAAACACATATGTGAGGCAGATCGTTCACCTGTCTTTGCATTTTTGTGTCGTCTCTCTGTTCTTCTACACTCTACGCCAACCACCTGCAATCGGAACAGGAAGAGAAGATCGAACCGGTGCTGAGACAACCACCAGCTGATTCAAAGCTGAGGTGCGGCCGACAACGTGAAGACAAATGTTATTAATATTACACTGGCACGTCGGAAAGATATACCTTCTTCGGCCACCGAAGGCACATGTCAGAGACGACTGCCTAAACGATTTCTTCCTCATACAAGTGAGTGAATTGGAACCACAGACTCGGGTCACGCGCGCGAGTAAGGCCATTAAATCCTAGCCGCCCGTACTGCAGTTTTATCGATCACACCAGGATCTCGACGAGCGGAATCCCGGACCTTCTATCAGGTGTTCCGCGACTCGAATGAAGTCGAAACGTCCTGGAAAGGCATCACGGACAAATCCGAAGGCTAGACTGCCTGGCAGATACAGGCGTGGCCTAGGATGGTGTTAGACTACCAATTCGATCTACAACACTGTCGAATCCCCCTACGGGTGTGGGATGAGATAGCAGCCGAGGGCATAGCGTCCCATCTCATCGGGGCACCACCACCATGCAAATACAAAAAGGCCAAATTTGGGCAGGCGAAGAAACGCAAAACAGCCTAGCCTAGAATGCAGTGCGACACCTCACTAACATAGCAAACGCAGGTAGTATGCGAGATCCAAAGACTAATACTGTGTAATAACAGTAAGAAACTAGCCATAAGAAAGGGACACGGCTTTCGATCCCAAATCTGTTAAAGTACTACCTAAGTCCATTCTTCTTAGAGATAGCAAGGGAGAGCTTAACATGACATGATACCCTTCTCAGTCACATGCATATTAACATTTACACAAAACGCTGCCCGCTTTTAATTTATTTTTCCTAATAATTTATTTCTCACTAGTATACTCGTTTTATAATTTATTGTAATATGAGCTTTTCAGATCTCATTTCAAATTTGCAGGTTTGATTTCATAGTTTAGCTAAGATATATAATTATGGATGGCCTGTTGTCATTGCACTTGATTGATGATTGATGGTTGATGATTGATGATGGATGATTGATGATTAATGATTGATGATTGATGATTGATGATTGATAAATAAAGATTGATGATTGATGGTTGATGATTGATGATTGATGATTGATGATTGCTGACTGATGATTGATGATTGATGATTGATGATAGATGATTGATGATTGATGATTGATGATTGATGTCTGATCTCAGTTTCTTCTTCCTCGCACTAGCTGGGAACAGATTGATGATTGATGATAGTGGATAGTTGATAATACATCATTGATAAATTAAGAAGTTCATAATTGATTTATGATGGGTTCTGATCAAGGATAGATGATAGATGATAGATGACAGATAATTGATAATAGATGATAGATGATGTGACGAAAAATATTACCAGAAAATTATTATCATAGCAAACTATATACCCATATCACAAAGGTGACACATCCAGAGTCAGGCATACAATAACTAATGGCTTCATCGTACACCGATTGGTACTAAGTTGCTTTGTGTGATACGGATGAAATATA
>WBZZ01000910.1:15000-20433 GCA_019918135.1 Paulinella micropora | reverse complement strand
TTAGAACAGGTGAGAAGGACATTGTCTTGTTGTAAGTGCAAAACAGACCGCGTTTTGTGGTTTGGCATTTTCTGAAGACTTCAGCGCAGCGTCCTCTCTTCAATACACACAAATGCGCGTCACGAATGAGCAACACACATCTTTCTCGTTCATAGCAGCTTGCCAGAAATGTGAACATGAAGCTACAGGAAGAGGACGCAGACATTCGAGGGGAAGGGACTAGAGAAAGAAGAGAAAGAAAGCGGTGGCAAACACACAGGAATAGCGGAGGAGCGCGCTGACCCGTTGGAGGGACTGGTGGCAGCACGCGACGAGACATGATTGGTCGAAATCGGTGATAACACCATCCGAGCGAGCGAGTTTGTCGAGAACACCACATTGGGCTGAGTGTTCGAATTTGGAGATAGCATCAACGTGGGATTCGACCTACGTATGGCAGTTACATTTGCTTCCGAGGTGGGATACGTTGGAGAAAGAGAGAGATGTAGAGCAAGATGAAGAAAAAAAGTGGAGTGCCAAGTGATCTGCATTCAGGAGTGCAAGCGGCATCTTTGACAAAGTACCAAAGAAAGGGCGAAGAGGAGCGTGTGTGTATGTTGTCTGTGTGTATGTAGCAGAGAGACAGAGCAAGAGAGAGAGAGAGAGAGAGAGAGAGAGAAAGAGAGAGAGAGAGAGAGAGAAAGAGAGAGAGAGAGAGAGAGAGAGAGAGAGGAGAGAGAGACTCAGTGGGTGCGACCACCAGCTGGCTCCTTGAACCTGCATGGCTGCTGCACGCAGCACATGCAACACACGTATGTGCAAAAACACCATCATGCTCACTCAAAACCTAGGCTTCTGCAAATCTATGAAAAGACAACGAACGTGCGCGCAGAGAGAGCAGATGACAACTGGAACAAGTGCAATGTCTGCCGCAGGCTGGCAACAGGCCGCTCTTGCAGATAAAGACAGACCTCAAGACAGATCGAGACCCCAGGACAGAGCGAGAGCCCAAGACTGCCATCTGAAGATCCGCCGCGGTTTTGTACCAGGAGCGTGAATTGGGGCGATTCATCTGACAAACGAGCCAGAAAATGAAATAGGCAAGGTTAATACAGTATTGATCCATAGGGGGTATTTATGCAGCTAGATTAACAACAACAACAACAACTACAACTACAACAACCACAACTACAACTTCAATGACAGTGACAATGGCAATAATGAGTAATAGTAAAAGTTATAATAATAATAATAATAACATATATATTGATCTGTCATGGCTGAGCCCGAGGGCCATGCGCCTCCATCCCTCGACCCAACAGGGACTACAGTGAGTATGTTGGGGAGGGAAGTGTGACTCTAACCATCCTGCATAGAAGGCCCCAAAAGGAAGTCCCTACTACCCGCACAGTGTCGGGTACCTTGCAGGAAATCAACTACAAATGATTGATCTTCCCCGCGTGAGAGCTCCACGAGACTGGGTAGGTCCCGCATGGAGGTACTCACAGGGGTAGCAGACATTTCATGCGGTCTGCCAGCGCATGAGGACGTTTTGTGGTAAGTGTCTGGGACGCCTCGAAACCCGTCACCACCCCTAGATCTCGGAATGTAAATACCCCTTTGATCCCACGTGGTGTATGTCTTATAAAAAACAACACAACGACATGGCCTCGGAACCAACGCAACAACATAGCCTCGGAACCCACATCGACATAGCCTCGGAACCCACAACAACAGAGCCTCGGAACCAACACAACAAAATAGAATAATAATAATAATAATAATAAAAATAAAAATAATAATAATAATAGTAATAGTAATAGTAACAGTAATAATAATAATAATAATAATAATAATAATCATAATAATAACAATAATAACACTAATAACAATAATAACAATAATAACAATAACAATAATATTGATATTAACGATGATGATGATGATGATGATGATATTAGAACTGCTGTTGATAAAAGTGCAAGCCTACCTCATCCAGGTCGGAGGGCGAGACGGGAATGTTCAGGTCAGCGTCTTTCACCGTGTTCAACTTTCTGCACAGACCAAACAGAGAGCATGAATCCTGTACCAAGCAAGATACGAAGCAGGGAAAGGCAAACTATGTGTTGTTGAAACGCAATCATAAAGCGGAGCCATGTAAACATGAAATACTTGCTGGTAGGTGCTTATGTTACAGAAAGGCTTGAGCATGAGAATGGTGGGTTGACCGGCGCGACAGCACTTTCTTTTTTTCCCGTTTTCTCATCAGCAAGCAGCAAGCGCCACACGTCAGACAGCAGCAGACAGAGGCTCCAACCAGACATAACAGAAGCAGCAGCGGAAAGCTGCGGGAGGAGGATGCTGCAGTCACTTCTGCTCAAACACACAAAGCAAAAAGTATACGCAAGCAGACAGAAATGAGTGAATTTATGTAAAATACCACGCACATATGTATGCATATGCATATGTATGCATATGCATACTGATACAAACATACATACATACATGCCAATACATAAATGCATGTTACATGCATACATGCACACATACATGCATATCGCACCTACTGATTTTCAAGTGTTTAAATATCAAGACCGATATAATTAGATACATCCCGAATCTTTTCGCTGTAAGCACTCCAAATGTGCAGACACAGCACCAAGCGCTCAAGCGAGACCTGAGATCGCCGCTACATCAATGCAGGGCAATGCAGTCCAAGAGCCTTGCAGACACACTCGCACCATGCTGTTCTCCTGATCCGAGCTGCGCTTGCAGGTTTGCAAGCTGCAAGTGTCACCGTGTCGGCCCGTCGGGCAGACTTTGCCTGTGCTGCGCTCGTCCGGGCTGGCGGGGGGGCAGTCGGAGTTCGGACAGCTCAGAGAAGACCAAGTCCCGTTGCGGCAGATGCGAACGTGCGCCCCCGTCAGGTGGCAAGCCTGTGTGCATGTCCCTCCGTCAATTGTTACGTCACAAGCTTGCAAACCAAATTCGGGGCTAGCAAGGGCGCTACAGTTGTGAACTGTCGGGCTAAAGACGGGATCGCTTGCGTTAGACCCCGATCCAGGGGGACTTTGTTCAGACGCGCTGGTTGCGACGGAAGGTGAGCGCGAGATGATTCCGATTGAGACGGTGAAGCTCACGAGAGAGGGGCTACTGCTTGCACTTGCACTAGCTGCTGGCACGTGCACCGAGCTGGTAACAGCGATCAAGCTGGGGGAGTAGGAAGAGTACGGAGTTCTCGATAGGGACGGGGAGTGCGTGGGAGAGCTGCCGTTCGTTGGAGGAGAATAAGAGACAGTAAAGGAGGAACTGTCGTTGTTGCCGCTTGTTGAAGGAGAAGGAGAGACTGTCAAGGAGGGCGTGCTGCTGGGTGTGTGCGTGGAGGACGGCGATGAAGTTTGTGAAACGGCCACACTTGCAGGGGACGTTCGGTTCGGAGTAAGATACGGGCTACATGAAATAGTTACACTTCCAGAGGAAGATGGATTGCGTGAAATAGTTCCACTTCCAGAGGGCGTGCTGCTATGTGCTGATGTGGAGGAAGGCAAAACCGAGGCAGAAACGCTCATAGATGATGTGGGCACTTGGGTTTGTGAAATGCTTACACTTGCAGCGGGCGTTTGGCTTGGGGTAAGAGAAGGGCTGGGTGAAATAGTTTCACCTACAGAGGGCGTTCTGGTGGATGTTGGCGAGGAGGAAAGCGATAACGAGACAGAAAGTGTCGGCGTGAAGGAAAGCGATAAAGAGACAGAGGGTGTCATCTTGGAGGAGGGCGATGACGTTTGTGACACGCTTACACTTGCAGAGGGAGTCCTGCTGGAGAAAAGCGATGACGAGACAGAAACTGTGATGGATGATGTGGATGCTTGGGTTGAGATGGGAGATAAAGTTTGCCAAACGGACGCACTTGCGGCGGGCATTCGGCTTGGGGTGGGAGACGGGCTGGGGCTGTGTGAAATAATCCTGCTGGGTGTTGGCGTGGAGGAAGGTGATGACGAAGGTGATGACGTGTGTGAAATGGTTACACTTGCGGAGGCCGTCCTGCTGGGTGTTGGCGTGGAGGAAAGCGATGACGTTTGTGAAACGCTTACACTTGCAGAGGGCGTCGTGCTGGAGGTAAGAGAACTACGTGAACTAGTTACACTGGTAGAAGGCGTTCTGCTGGGCGTTGGCGAGGAGGAAGGTGTGGGCGGGACCGGACATGCAGTATTGCTACTTACAGTGAACCACACACCGTCACGACATTGCTGAAGGAGATCCGTGCCAGCAGTGCATCTCTGTGAGCAGCTTTGGTCGTGCGGGGCGGGCATGCAGCTGTCCAGCCCATACAACGGAGCGGCCAGAGCTGGGCAAGGCTTGCATTGCACGACAAAGCTCCAGGCGGACGTGGCACCATCGCGTGCGTGGCCTGTGAGTTGAAAGCCGGTCCCACAAGCAGGCGCCACTGTGAAGCGAGCGTTCCAGGCCTGGTAGGCCGTGATGTTGAATGGGTTATCAACCGTGGTGCTGCTAGTCACTGTAGTCAAGGTAACAGCGCGCAGCTCGGGAAAGGCTGTGACGTCTAAGGAGACCAAAGCAGGAACGCCGACGTCAAATGTTACAATGTAGGAGGTTGTGTTTCCTCGCCAAACCAAATCAGAGCCAGCCAGGCTGACGCTCTGGGGGACGGAAATGGCAGGATTTGGAACAAGAATTTGGAAAAGATAAGACATAGATGTGCTTTTCTCGTGATCATTTACCAGATCAATGATCAAATTATTGAATCGACCTACTGGGTTGCTTAGTTGAAAGACAAAGTCTCTGCCCCACATCCCGCCTTGTCCATGGACTTGGCTGACTGAAATGCCAAAGTCAAGTCCCAGCCGCACGTTGAGCGAGCTCGCCTCATACCCGGTCACTACAGTATAGCTCACCACAGCCGGGTTGAAAGCAGGAAAGATGCTAACCGTGGCATTCGTATTTACCGTGAGCAGAATGCACCGCAGGAGGTAGGAGGGGTCTGCCAGCGGGCTGACCCAGGTGCGAAACTGCAGGTCCAGATCAAGCCACGGACTGAGCTTTCCTGACCCATAGAAGGAGGCTGGTGAGGTGGCTCCGACCGTAACCTGCCCACTCTGCACAGGAGCCAGCGAGATGGTCAGCAGGTCGCCTACTTGGAGCGGGTGATAGCTACTGCAGTCGAGCCGCACCCAGCGGCAAGCTGCACACGGCTGTGCGGTCACGCTCGGCGCAGCTCCAGCAGGCAGCGAAGCAGCAAGCTGGGGTGAAGAGCTCACTCTGGTCCAGGAGCAGAGGACGAAGCTACCATTGTAGAGCGTAGAATTCAGAGATGCACGCACGTCAACTATGGAGCCTTCGCCGAGAAGCAGTTCGATAGAGGAGAGGTATCCTGGCACGGTGTTAAGCGTTGTCTGGTGCAGGGGCTGTGACGAGAAAGAGAGGGTGGCGCTGTTG
>WBZZ01000910.1:7500-10000 GCA_019918135.1 Paulinella micropora | reverse complement strand
GACTGTCGGATTAAAAAAAAACAGTTTTTGTCCCCTTCTCCCTCCTCTCCTCCCGTCATTCTAAGACTTCAATACGCTCACCTGGGTCGGTGCCAGCGTCTTGTTGATCCCCACTCGCAGCGGCATATGCCTGCTGGGGATAGTTGGAGCTGGAACTGGAGCTAGAGCTATTCCAGTATCCGCTTCCTCTGGGAGGGCGCGTTGGGGTCCTCGTTGGGGTCCAGCCTCCACTTGGACGATAGCCCGTGTGGCCTCGACCTCACCTTCCTCCTCCTCTTTGCGTCCCTCGGGACCCTCGAGACGATCCTCCTCCTCTTGTCGGCGCCATTGGTCGGCCCTGTTGTTGTTCTTTCGCCTCCTTCTTCTGCATCTTCTCAAGGAAGGAAATGATGGCCCCGCGGAACTCCGCATCGTCGACCATATTTGCACTCCACTTCCTCTCCTCCAACTCCTTCTTGTACATGAAGTATGTGCCCCTTCTGCTGCCTTTGAGCTCTCGCAAGAAGGTATTTCGCATCCTCACATCATCAGAGTCATGGCTGTATGGGCAGTTGCGTAAGCCAAGCTCTTGCTCCTTCTTGCACGTCATGTATGAGAAATAGCGGTATTAAGGTACCTTCTCATCTCTCCCTCTCTTCAGACCTGCCACCCGAGTTGCATGTGCTGCTTGGGCACCTACAACCCCCTGTGTCGTGGTACTGGAGAGTGACTCAGTGGCAGTGTCCAATTGGGAACACGCGTCGAGCACCTCCTTGAACAGGTCGTCCGGCCGAGTAGCAGCAGCAGTCTTCTCGTATATATTGGTTTCCAAAAAGTCCCCCTTCTTCACCGCCTTGAAGGACGGACATGATTGTATGAGCCGTGCGAGCTTGCTCGGGTGTCTGGCACACAAAGCGCTCAAGAAGTACAGAATGATGGACTTCCGGCTATAAAAGAGCCCGTACTTGGCGCTGACCTCCGTGAGGATCGCCGCCAACCTCGTGCTATCGCCTAACCCTGTGTTCACCTCTTGAAAAATTTCGAACCCAATCAAAGTACCAGTGCACAGGTGCTGATACCCATGAGTTTTAAAATATTGCAAGAGGACGGCAACTGGCACCGTGCATTGCAGGTCTGTGGTGGTTTTTCTAGCCGACACCACTCCCGCTCGCAACGTTTTGTATGCCGCTACATCAAACCCTTGTGTAAGGATTGATGGGTCCAACAAGGTGGACAACGCATCATACTCTTGTGTTTCGTCCGTTGGATGCTGCTTCATACAAGCATATATCCTTCGGAGCTTGTCACGAAGGCCAGCATCCGTATCCTTCTGACTCGCTGTCTCTGCATACAGCGTAAGAGCAGTTGGATCGGACTTGGTATATTTTTGGAAGGCCTGCATGATAGCCTGTCTATCCTTCTTGTCGTTATTGTTGACAATGACAGTGGTAGGCGCTGAGCCAGTCGTAGAGACGGGAGGGGCTGCATGGGTTGGCGAGGCGAAACTAGGGGGAGACAGAAAAGTTCCAGAGGAAAGTGCCTGCCTTGTTGCCGTCGCCCTAGCCAATGCAATTTGTGCCTCCAACTCCTTCCTTTCTTTTTCTGTTGCTATATCCCTGATGTGCAGGTCTTGAGCATGATGAAAGAATGACATGAGCTCGGCTGCCTTCCGAAGAAGCAGAGTTTTCTCCGCCATCTCCTTCTCTGTTGCTTTGTTAGTAGCAGGGAGTGCCTGCTTCGGCTCCAAGATCGTATGATCCTTCGTCTGAGCCCACCTCTTCCATGCATCGTCCTTTTGAAAGGCCGCATGCAGCTTTTTCAGCTTCGTCACCCCTCCGACTTCCCTTCTATTTCCTGCAGGACTGGGTGAGTTTCCCTGCCAAATTTGGTTTGTTGGAGTTTGCCAAAGTCAATTAACTTGGCCTCCATAAGTTTCAAAGGCACATCCATGACATTAAGCTGCCCTCGCAGGTTCTTGCCTTTAAACTCTCTTTCTCCCTTCTTTATTCCTTCGATGTCCTGACCAGGATCAAGCAACCTGACCAGTGCTCTGGTCCTCCATGGCAGCACACTTTTCGCAGACTGGTACTCATAGAGTATAGCACACTCAAACACTCCCCAAATGAGGTTGAGTAGCTCCAGTAAAGACATTTGGTCCCCATATGAGACATGTTGCACCTGTAACTGTGCACCGTCGTCTCTGAGGAATGCTGCAAGAGGCAGAGCTTGACTCGGGATGGGGTAACAGATATCCTCCTTTCTCAAGGGATCTCCCCATCGAATCTCTGGGGGAATATATAGCCATTTACCGGCCTGCTGCTCCCCTATTTTCTTCTCAAACTCCTTCTTAGTTAGTTTAGCGTATTCGGCCACCCACTGATCTTCCTCCTCCTTCTTCTCCTTCTCCTCCTTCGTCATCATCGCTCCCTCATCTTGGACCTGGTCCATTGGATTGTCTGCTCCTCCTGTGTCAAAGGAAGGCCCTGCCAAATCCGTTTCGTCCCCTAGAGGGCCAACGAGC
>WBZZ01000909.1:110000-121312 GCA_019918135.1 Paulinella micropora | reverse complement strand
TATTATTATTATTATTCACAGGGAGATCGTAAGTACATTGTCTTTTTTAATGACATACCCTTGTAAGGCGGATATCCTATGATATAGTATTAGGGGCCAGTCCTAATAGCTATATCCGAAGTCGAGGTGTATGTACCCGACCCTGCGATATACCGACACAAGTAGAGATTGACCGTGCTCAGGTACGACAGTATATAATCTATCGTAAAAAATAATTTAATGAAAGTTTCAGAGAACATTTCATTTTCGAGAACATCATCCCAGGACTTGGAAAGGGTCATACCCGGGAACACCATCGCTCAATACACTAGCGATCCCCGTATACGGTGTAGTATCATCGTCGATCGACCTTTCGCACTCGTATGTTGCGATCGAATGCCAAGTTATATCACTGAGTCTTTTTAATATTCATATTGATAACTGATGATGCATGATCAAATCATGATACGCCGTGGGCAATCAATCAGTTTATTTGAGACGCATAAAGAAAAATAGTTTCTTTGTCACTGCCTTCGTCGTCTGGCGCTGATTTCTTTGCCTGGTGGAGGACCACCAACAAAAGTCAGATCGAACTTTGACTGTTCGAGAATGTCCCAGATCTTATTAGGGATTCCGCCCAACGATAATTCAAAAGGGACATCAAGCACTCCTCTTGGCAGTGTCTGAATGGTCCACGCAGTGTAATCCTTGTCTCTGGGAGTAATTGTATCATCCCATGTCTCGAGACTTTTTGCGTCTTTATATACTGGCAGATAATGTCTTGCCTTTGGAACCTCAACCGGGTCCATACTTCTCCAGAACTGGAGTATCGGTTGTACTATCTTTGCGGCTGATGATATTTTGAGTGTCCGTGTGACACGCATCTGTCGTGGGACCGCCACGACCCGCATCAAATATAAGTCTGAGAGAGTGTCATCAGCGACATGTTGTTCCGCTGGTCTCATCAGATAGAAAACATTTTTCACCCATGCGATGGTTGCTATCGCATCGCCTTCCTTCCATCGCTCATGGACAATCTCAACGTTGCCCGCGTTTGGGTCAGTGTCCGTCCCCTCCTCCTCCTGGTGGACGTCCTTTGATCTCATCGACCTCATCGCCTTCCTCGGTTGGTCGTTGATAAGATCATTCCGCGCTCTCCTTAGCTGCGCCTCTGTGATCTTCTCCTTCTTTCCGCTATGCTCTCGCGGAGACTTGGACTGAGTCCCCACCGCGCTTATGCGGTCAGTCTTCTCCTTGCTGTCCACCTCACTCTCCTCCTTCTCAGCTATCGGTGCCCGATAAGCATCGTCTTGGTCTATGCCAGCCTCCTTGTGGATGGGCGGCACCTCTTTGAAATCATCCTTCATCCGTTTTAACGCCTCCTCAACGGATTCATCTTCCAGTAAGAAGGGATCATACTTAATCAGCCTTCTTACATTCACAATTTGCACCTTCCCTCTACCCCTGATCTTGTAATTCAGAGGTCCCGTCTGTTCCATAATCTGATAAGGTCCTTTCCAGTGAGTGAACAGCTTAGAGCTGACTCCCTTCGGGACTTGAGGATGGTACAATAGTACAATATCCCCGACCTGGAACTTGATCTGATCCAAGTGCGCTTGTCGCACCCCTTCAGCATCAGTCTTTCGGCGCT
This sequence comes from Paulinella micropora, assembly GCA_019918135.1. Classification (NCBI taxonomy): domain Eukaryota; phylum Cercozoa; class Imbricatea; order Euglyphida; family Paulinellidae; genus Paulinella; species Paulinella micropora. Next base: position 119,682 of record WBZZ01000909.1, on the reverse strand, counting down.
CCGCCTCTCTATGCGCCCTGACTATTTGTTCCGCCTCCATCTTCACTCTAAGTCTCATCCCAAACAACTCATCCGCATCCGCCCAAGTGTCTTTTGGGTGAAGGAGCGAAGTCGGGATATCAGGCTCACGCCCATATACTAACTGATATGGCGAGATATTGAGCTCTTCGAGCCTCCTAACGCCGTAGAGGGTAGACAGTTCATTGCAAACGCAAATGATGGTGCTGCCTCGACCCATGCTCTTTGATTCTCCTTCTTCGTGCAATACATCTTTAGCGAGGCTTTGAGGGGTCTGTGTACCCGCTCGATTTTCCCATTTGCTCGCGGGTTATAGGCAGTAACATATTGCCATTTCATCCCGTAATACTTAGATAGTTTGTCGATGACCTCGTTATTAAAGTCCGAGCCTCGATCAGAACATATCTTTCTTGGTACTCCGATCTGTGAGATGATCCTATCGATCAGCGCCTCGGCCGTCGTCTTGCCGGTAACGTCTTTGACAGGGATGATCCACACATAGTTGGTGGCTCTGTCAATAGCCGTAAGGAGGTATTTGTAACCATCCTTCGATTCTGGGAAAGGTCCCACATGATCAATGTGTATAAACTCAAACATCCCCGCATGAAGAGGAAATTCGCCAATCAGGCCGAAATTTGCCTTCAGTGGTGTTTTGTTTATCTTGCACGGGATGCATGCATCCACCGCCTGATCTATCTCCTCCTTCATCTTCTTCCACCAGAATCGCCTCGCTACGAACATATGAGTTCGTTGTCGACCCGGATGCGCCAAAAGTGGGCAATTGTGGGCTGCGACAAATATAAATCGTCTCAGACTCTCCGGTACCCAAAGGGTCCATTTGTCCGGCTGTGACGCATAGCGACCGTGAAGGCCCTTGTACCACAGTAGACCATCTCTCCATCCCATCTGCTTCATCTGATCTTTGATCGCTTTCGTCATCCATAGCTCATCCGGGTTCTGATATAACTGTATCAGTTCTTTAAACTCCGGATCTTGAGCCTGTTGTTGCCTCCATGCGGTAGGCGAGGCTATATGGATAGTACCATCTTCTAGCCGTACCCCGATTCTTTCCGGGTCATCGTCTAGGTCACTTCTCCGCTCTTGAGGAGGCTCCGCATAAACTTCCTGCGTCTCCTCTTCCTCTCTTATGTTCGCCTTCGCATTCTCATATACCTCATAGGACCACTCAGCGTCCTCCTGGGTATGTAGCTCACAACATATCCCGTGATCCGGGCCTTGTGGACTGTACCGTAGACCTGTGCGGTCATATCGGACTCCACTCGCCATCTCCATCGCCTCAATGTGGCTGACCTCATACACCTTGTCAGTGGACAAGTCTTCCATCTCCACCGTGGACACCAACGCCGATACTTCTGAGTTAAACTCTAGCCTAGAGAGGCTATCAGCGACCACATTTCGCTTTCCCGGTAGATGGACCATTGTAAAATCGAAACAAGACAAGAACGCTTGCCACCGCGCCAGCCGTCCCGTCTGTTCATGATTCATCAACCATAACAGGTTATGATGATCAGTTCTGACAGTAAATTGAGGTCCTCCCCACAAATACTCTCTGAGCCTCTTGAGGGCCCATACTACCGCCAACGCCTCTCTTTGCCTTGTGCAATAGTTTCTCTCCGCCGCACACAACTTCCTACTAATAAACATAATTGGGCGTAATTTCTTCTCCTCATCCTCTTGTTGTAATACAGCCCCAATCGCAAACTTAGATGCGTCTGTATCGACTACGAATTGTTTCGTAAAGTCGGGCATCGTTAACACCAGTCCTCCGTCTTTCGGGTCTTTGTAAATGAGATCTTTGAGCGCATGAAACGCTTGCAAAGCCTCTTCGTCCCACTTCTCAAAGTCTCCAAAATCTATCATTTTCTCCACTTTAGCCCGTGTTGCACCCCAATCGGGTATAAACTCGCTATAGTATTGCGCCATCGCAAGGAATGAGTGCAATTCAGTGCGGTTCTTCGGTATCGGTCGATTCATAATCTCCTCCCTCTTCTCTTTGGATATCGAGACTCGATTATGGGAGATCTCGTACCCTAAGTATGTCACACTCGTCTTGGCAAGTTGACACTTCTTTAGATTGCACTTCAGGCCAAAAGCTCCGATGCGCCTGAATATATCGAACAAATGATCGATATGCTCCTCCATTGTGTTAGAGTATACGATAATGTCATCGATATAGCAAAATGCATATTCTCCCGCCTTCTGTCCCCGCCTTCTCATAAAGCCACCGTCAGACAAATCATCGTACTGACTGCTCAACATCTTCTGCATCGCCTTCTGGAAAAGTCCTGGGGCTTGCTTGAGGCCCATCGGAAGCACTTTCCATTGGTATATTTCCATACCCACCACAAACGCCGTCAGCCATCTGGACTTTTCCTCCAGTGGTATCTGCCAGAAACCATTCTTAAGGTCAATGACCGAATAGAATTTTGCATTCCGCAGTACTCTCCTTCCTTCTTCTAATGTCGGGAGAGGATTTCTCTCTTCCTCCAGCACCTTGTTAACACGAGCATAGTTAACTGTCAGGCGCCATTCTCCTCCTGGCTTCGGCACTATTCTCGGTTGTGAGACTATTGAGGATGTTGATCTCTCAATAAAGTCCTCATTGAGCAGCTGTCTTGCTAGCTCCTCCGCTATCTTCGCCTCATGTATACTCAAATTCGCCCTTCGTGGTGCCGGTGACGGCTCCGCACCCGGTATTTTGTAAATAACCGCAGTGAAATCTTCAGGCTTGACACCACCTGCATATGGAGGGTCAAAAATTTCCTTGTTCGCCTCTAATTTGGCTTTTAAAAGCTCCTTCTCCTTCTCCGTGCCTACTCCTTCTTCCAATATTTTCCGCGCCGCCTCTTGAAAATCTTCATCAGACATCTGCTTATGTTGCTTGAGGGGTTCTCTGTCCTCCTCCAAGCCTAAGTCCTCTTCCGAGACATCATCTAGGCCCGTCTTTTCATACGTGACCGTGTCCGGCTCATCATCTTTACCGAGCTCCACCAGCATGTCAATGAGTCTCGCGTATTGCAAAGGAGCTTTACGGGTGTAAAAACCATCAAAGCATGTGAATGCTTGCGGTATCAATTTCAACTTGTCGAGGTCTCTGAGCTTCCGCTTGTATGCACTGCTCTGCTCACGAGTTCCCATACGACAAGCCACCACTAGCTGTTGCTTGCGAGAGGGTACAGGATGATCAATAAGCCGGTCCCTTATTTCCTGCGCCCATATCGCCTTCTCATTATATGGCAGGATAATAGTATACGGCTTATTATTTTCGAATAAAGTCCGTAAGCATTTCTTCACTTCAGTTAGTGAACGCGGCCACGTGGGCTCGTCACCCCAGAAATCAGTAATAAAACTTTTAATAGTTTCTGGTGGAGTATCAGGGATTCGCCCCGTTCTCCTTGGTACAAACGCCTCCCTTTTTTCTTCTCCTACTTTCGCATGGAAACAGTATCCGTTAGTAATATGGACATATGTTCCTACTCCTTCCGCGAATCTCGCCAACGACGGGCTTCTTTGCGCGACACATATAATCTCCTCCTTTCGCTTCTCGATTAAGTCATCAAAAGACTTTTTGTCCCAATGGCATGTCGGAACTGTGACAGTGCACACTTGGGATTCCCAATTGTCGGTCCAGGGCAGTTCATCCGGTCTTACGACATGGGGGTGAACGTACACCTCAAGTGCCTCATGTGCGATGGCCATCTTTTTGTGATCCGTCGCTAGACTCAGCTCATAAGCCTCATAAGAGTCAGTAGCGTTGAAGGGATCAATATCGTTCTCTTCTCCTCTTTTTACTCCATATATCACTCGCCGTGCGGCGCAATCAATCACAGCCCCATCGTAGCCAATTGGTCATACGATAGTAATATTGACCCGTGGTAACCGGGGACGACATAGAGGTCCATACGGTATACTCGTGCGGATTTCAATTTAAAGGTCAGTGTGATGATTCCCGTGATATCCGTCCGGCTGCTCACTCCTTTGAGAGTGCCCGTTGACTTTTTCATATTTCCGTCCACCCAGTCCCGGTATCGATTAAAAAAACTTCCTGCCGACAATATTAATATTCGCCATCGTATCATTACCAACTTTTAATATTGTCTTCAATGTTTCACAATAAAGTTCCGTATAACACAGAGCATCGGGCCTGTGTATATTGGCTGCGAGAACAAGAACTTTACGTTCCAAATTTTGGAGTCTTGTCTCTAAGTTTTTCAACTCTTCCTTCTTCTCCTCCTGCTTCACCTCATTAACAGTTTTATTATTCTGCGGTACTGGTGCGTTTACTATTTGAGCGACATTGTCTTGTGGTACTTGAGTACACACATTGTCTTTTTGCTCGCCACCCGCCGCGACCGTAGACATTGAGTCTGTTCGTGGTTGTTTGCTTGGCAGAGACAATACATCTGCCATTGGCCTCCTCGCCTCCATCGCAAGTCTCGCCTTCCTATTTGCATCAGTTATCATTGGTAACCGTGCTGTATGAACGGGTATGAGACTACCTTGGGGCTGCAGTCTCTGTGTACCCACATCTTTGTTTTCACATAGAGGAAGCGTTGGCCCAGTCTGCACAACAGCATTAGAAAGCACTGTGACTTTAGGGTTAAACTTCACAGTCTTCTCCTTCCTCTCTTCTTCCCCCTCCAGTCATTCCACCACCTCGAAACGATTACCTTGAGTAGTGTCCGGGTAGGATGACGTATCGGTCTCCAAGGCAGTGTTGTAGGCCTGAGCTCGACCGAAATTTGGGTTGGAGCTTGCCCACGAGCCTCCTCCTCCTCTGGGTGGGGGGCTGGAGCTCGAACAGCTCTCCCTCCATAAGGGGTATATCCCCGACCTCCTCCTCTTCCTCTCTGAGGGGTTCCCTGCCACCTCGAGGCTCCTCTCCATGTTCCTCGTCCTCGTCCTCCTCCTCCTCCTCCTCCTCGTCCTCCTGCTCCTGCTCCTCCTTCTCGTCCTCTTTGAGAGGCCTTTAAGTTCTTTTGTCTCTCCCTTTCCTCCTTCTTCTCCTTCATCCTCTTCATGTAGGTAATGATTGCCTCTCGTAACTCCTCATCATCACACATATTGGCATACCAACCTTCGTTCACAGCGGCAATCTGAAGCATATTGAAAAGGCCCGGTTCCTTGCCTTCCGTCCTGCTCAGAAAATTTGCCCTTGCTGTTGGGTTCTGCCTATCATGATTGAAAGAGCAGTCTCTGTTCTCCATCTGTGCCTTACACTGCAAGCCCGCGAACCACCTCCAACATGCGGTCTTCAGGTCTGGCTCTCTCTGTCTCTTCCAACCGGCAACTCTGTTTGTGTACGTGGCTTGTGCGCCAACAGGTACACCGCCTGCCTGTGCCGTATGTGCCTCCGTGAGCGAGTCCATGTTTGAGCATGCACTCATCACTTCTTGAAACAGTGCTGACGGAGCAACGCTTTGAACCGTATTTTCGAACACGTGTGTCTCGAGGAAGTTCTTGGACTTCACTGAGCTAAAAGTCGAGCATTGTTGTATGAGCTGAGTAAGCTTACTCGGGTTAACTGTGTGTAACGCCGAAAAGAAATAGAGGATGATCGACTTGCGGCCATAGAATAGCCCATAGGAGGAAACTACCTCCGTAAGGGTCGCCGCCAAGCCAACAGCACTCCTCAAACTCATCGCCACTGTCTCAAAGATTTCAAATCCTATGAGAGTACCAGTGCAGAGATGCTGGTATCCATGAGATTGAAAATATGAAATCAGTGTGGCCACCGCCAGTTCACACTGAGCGTCTAGGCCTGTTGCATTGTTTCTCTTAATCTCCTCCTTCTTTCTCAAAAACTTGTACTGTGTCAGATCAAATCCCTCCGAGACTAGAGATTGGTCAAAAACAGTACCAAGGGCCTCGTATTCCTGCGTTTCGTCGCAAGGAAAAGCCTTCATGCAGGCATTGATCTCTTTGAGCTTGCTCAAAAGCGAAGCATCAGAGTCTTTGTCTGAGCTCGTCTTGGCATATGGCATGAGACTTGCCACTCCTCCTTTCTTCCCCTTGAAGGCATTTATGATGTTCTGTCTGTCCTTCTTCTCCGTGTTTTGTGACCACCACCGTAGTTGAGCCCGAGGGTGCAGGGGCTGGTGGGGCAGGAGCTGGTGGGGTCAAATATGTCGGAGGGTGTGTCTTTGCACCACTCACTTTTGCTTTCATTCTTTCCAGTCTCATCGTCTTCTCGAACTCCTCATTCTCTTTCGCCTTCTTCTTCTCAGATATCACCAGCTTTTGAGCATGAGTGATAAAGGCCACCAATTCAGAAGCAGATCTGAGAAAATTATATTTCTCCACATATTGGTCAACACCTGCTTTGTTGGCGACCGGTGGTGCGTTACTAAGTGATTTAAGGACAGAGTGATCCTTGGTAGGAATCCATCTCTTCCATGCCTCCTTGTGCAGTAACGCACCCATCAACAGTCTGATCTTGGTCAGAACTCTGTCGGTCTTCTCTAACTCATCAATCACAGGATGAGTTTCTCCTGCTGCCTTAATGCTTTTTTCCATCTCTGCCTTCCCCTCCTCCAAGGCCTTTATTTCCATTGTAAAAAAATGAAATATACCACTCGAGTTTTTCGAACCCAGATTGGTCTTCATTTTTGTTACATCGACTGCCTCCTGACCAGTCGCGAGGAATCTGGCCGTTGCTCTTGGGTTTGTGTACTGGAGGTAACCCTCACATCGTGGGCCGTATGTACGTTCCCAAATCAGGGTTTGAATGTACACCCCAAAGATAGCATCGAGTAATTCAAGGTGGGTGTGTGTGTCCCCAAACTTGATATGCTGTATCTTCTTTCTCTCTTCTGGATCAGAGACCAGTTTGCAGAGGAGCTGTGCTGTGTTTGATAATAGGATATAGACATCCTTTTTAGCACGACTTTTCTCTCTTCTTTGATCCTGAGGGATCCACACATAGGTATCCTTCTCTCCCCCCATCTTGTTATCAAACTCTTCTTTAGTGAGGTCATAGTGGTCTTGCACCCACTGTTGTTCCTCCACTGTGATCTCCTCTCCATCACTATGAATCAAGTCGATCATTTTTCGTCCTCCTCCTCCCGTGTAGGCAGGTGGTAAGGGATTACCATATGCTCCTCCTCCTCCCGTCTCTTCTTGTTCAAATCCTCCTTCATCTTCGTCTCCTCCATATCTTCCTTCATCATCCCAGCCCTCTTCTACTCCTCCTCCTACTCCTTCTTCTTCTCATCTTTGATCTGCCTCCGAGAATTCACTCACTTCGGCGGTCTCTGTCGACATGATGTCGTAGTAGTGATCAACAGGAGGACAGTGTCAGCTCCTATGTTTGGTTTTTGTTCGTTTGTGTTCTGTTCCTCCTTCAGTCGATTGACTAGTGAAGAGAGAAACTAATAGAGAGGGTAGGATAAGATTCCCTATCCTCTATGAAACACTGTTTGTATGTTTGTTTTTGTTTGAGAAAAATAGTCTTTGAGACTTTCTCCGATTTCTTGTTCTCCTTACTCAGATTACTTTCTCCTCCTTCTTTTCTATATTGTATCTAGTATGAGGCACTTGGACCTACACACAGATAGTAATAGAGAAGCTAGAAAAGCTCTCCTTGAGAAGTCGACAGTCGGTCGGATAGGTTCTCAGACCTACCTTTAGAAAACGATCAGAGATTTGCAAAAATACTCTGACGTATGTGTGAGATAATGCAGATAAATGCACAAACTAGAAGGGTAAAGTGTTGTGCTCCTGTCCCTATGCTTGTTTGTGTTTTGTGTGTGTTCCTTCACTCTTCTGTCCACCTCCTTCTTCTTGGTCTCTGTGTGAGAACAGCAAGAACGACAGAGAGTGTGTATCTGATGTCTCCTTGTGAGCACACAGATACTGATTGGGCTAGAGGGTACGAGACACCTGCTTGAGACCAATCAAATTATTTGTTTTGTGAAAGAGTTATGAGGGAGCTGTGTTGGAGTATTTGTTTTCGTCTGACGTCCCCGTGTGAGACAGGTCAGTGAAAATTCACTCTGTTGCCTGTGTGGCAAAGCAGAAAGAAATCACCCTAGTGATGTGGACTCCAAATGTAATGCCCCCAACGATAGCTCGTAAAAAGTCGGTAATACAACCAAACACAGTCCTCAAGAATGAGAATGATGTCTCGTTGTATTAGCTCAGTGAAGCCAAAAAGGAAAACTGCAACAGACCAGGAATAAAATGGCATCAGGTCCAATCAGGACAAATAATACTGAAAAACAAGCTGGTGCACCTGTCACCAGGAAAAGGTATTTTTTACCGGCTATCCGGGGGGTGATGCCTACAACCCTGACCTTTTTGATTTCATAATTAATTTTTTGTTTTCTAAATTTGTCCAACCTATACTGTATACAGTTGTAAGTGTGTGTCTCTATCTTATATATTGGTTAATAATTTTTTTTTGAAATGAAATAATTATCTCAATTGTCTGCCCCCGCCGTGGTCCGCCGTCTGCTCACAGTGTCTATATATACGGGGGGCACTGTGTTTAGATGGAAATTAGGGCGGGGCGGGCGGGGCGGGCGGGGTGGGCGAGGCTGGCGGGGCAGTATGAATTTTTGATTTCATATGTATTGCTTTGATACTCCTATTGATTTCAACTCCACACTCACACTTGAAAGGAGTCTTCTTCCAATTCATTTTCTTTTCTTTTTTTATTTCTTTTGTTTCCTTATCATAATTAACTTTCCATTCACCATACTTTGGTTTTACTTTTTCCTCGTGGTATTTCTTTGCTTCTTCGATTGCTTGTTCTTGTGTTCTTCGTTTTCCAATAGTAAAACTCTTAAACATCGTTTTACATCCTTCTCTCCATTGAACTTTTACTAGCGGTCTCTTTCATTATTCTTTATCATAATAAATACTTTTGAAATCGTAAACCTACGACTTGTATTTTTTTCACTGTCGTCGTTTGTCACTTTTGTCATCCTGTATGTGTCTTTATATTTTAACGGTATTATTTTAAATATTAATATTCATTGCAATTTTGTCACCGCAGCCGGCCGGTGTCAGCGTTGCACGCGGAGCGTTGCAATGTGTCTCTGTGGCGGGGCGGGGTATGTAGTGAAAAAGTGTGCCGAAGTGCGACAAAAAACTGAAACTAACGACGGAGAAAAAAAGCAAAAAGCTGCGTCGCACAAAACGAACGATCTGTCGCATTTGTGAATTCTATTTTACTTTTGTTTTTGGCTAAATTTCCTTTTTGTCCATTGCCTTTTTGTCCCTGCGGGCCGGTGTGTGTCTCTGTGGTGGGGTGGGGTATGTCTTGAAAAAGCGTGCCCAAGTGCCCTATCCTACTAATTACTTAGAGAGAATAGGTAGCCTCAAAACACAATAACGGCTCTTGGTGTGGTTTCTGTGATGAAACTGCACTGAAACCCTGTGCCCAAGTGGCACCCTATACTACTGGTGTGCTGAGGCCCCGAGCATGTGTACGTTCATGCTTAGCCTTTTGATACACTGGAGTTTAGAAGGGGGTTTACGTGTTTTGGCGCTCAACGTTTCTCAACCAGCGTTACTCCAACCTTCTCCTGATCAGGCTCAGGTTGCTTCGATTTCTAAATCTCTATACATTCTCAAAGTCTGCGCATGTCTATATTCTTTGAGCCTGCTCATGTCTATATTCTTTGAGCCTGCTCATGTC
>WBZZ01000909.1:87500-90000 GCA_019918135.1 Paulinella micropora | reverse complement strand
GGAGACTGGTCATTGGCAACGGCGGCACATGCGGCGATGGAGCCTGGGGGCAGGTCTGTCTGTCTGTCTATCTATCTATCTATCTTTCTATCTATTTATCTATCTGTCTATCTATCTATCTATCTATCTATCTATCTATCCATCTTTCCATCTTTCCATCCACATATCCATTTTTCCATATCTATCAGGTCCCCCATGGTTGCTCTTCTCAAACGGGTTTTGATTGGGCGCCACACTACAAGGCTGCAGGGACGAACTGTCCAAACAACTTGTTTCAGCTTGTCTGCACTTCACGCGCTTGCGATTTCAAAGTACAGAGCTATGGCGTTTTCGACGGCGTTTACAAAGCCTCCAACTTGATGCAGAATGGTCTGCCCGTCTACGTACACGGTGACAACCCTCTTCAGGTGTGGCAACGTGGTTCAGACGGTTGGGATCTTTGCTTACGTACGAGCCAAACCTCACCTTCCACCTGTGCGGGCAGTGTGGGACGAGCTGGTTTCGCATCCCATGATCTGACCTTGAAAAGACCACAATTGGGTCCGCTTTTCAATTGGGGCAGTGTCCCAAACTCGATGGTCGTGAGCTGCTACGACAGCTGCGCATTCCGAGTGGTAGCTATCTATCTACCTATCTGTCTATTTACCTTACCTCTCTACCTGATCACAACTACCTACCTACCTACCTACCTAGCTACCTACCAACCTACCAACCTACCTACCTTACCTCTCTACCTACCCACACACCTACCTACCTACCTACCTACCTACCTACCTACCTACCTACCTACCTACCTACCTACCTACCAACTACCAACCTACCTACCTTACCTCTCTTCCTACCCACACACCTACCTACCTACCTACCTACCTACCTACCTACCAACCTACCAACCTACCTACCTTACCTCTCTGCCTACCCACACACCTACCTACCTACCTACCTACCTACCTACCTACCTAGCTACCTACCGACCTACTAGGTAGGTGTGTGGGTAGGTAGAGAGGTAAGGTAGGTAGGTAGGTAGGTAGTACCTACCTTCCTACCTACCTACCTACCTACCTACCTACCTACCTATCTACGGTACCGATTCCGCGTACTATGTATCTATCTATCTACCTACCTACCCACCTACCTACCTTCATACATACCGACCTATCTACATCTATCTAGGAAAATTCCAACTCTGGTTACGAAGGCTTCTGCTACAAGTCTGCAGAGATATAACAACAAATCTACCTACCCACCTACCTACCTTCATACATACCAACCTTTGGCACGTTCTACACCACCCAGAATTCCGGGTTTCTGGGGCCACTTTCTGGGTTTGCTTCCTGAAAAGCCTGGCCTGTGGTGCCACTTTCAAACACCCAGAACCCGGAAATCTGGGTGGTGTTGAATGCGCCATAGTATCTATATTCTATCTAGGAAAATTCCAACTCTGGTTTACGAAGGCTTTTACTACAAGTCTGCAGAGATATATAACAATCTCCTACCTACCCACCTACCTACATAAGGAAAAGTGAAGAATTTCGGCCACCTCAAATTTCGGCAAAAAAGTAACGTATCTTGCGGTGAAAAGACTAGTGAAGAATTCCGGCCACCCAAAGTTTTGTGCAAAAACAACGTATTCTGCGGTGAAAAATCACTGGCCGAAATTTTTTCACTCGTCCTTACATACCAACCTATCTATATCTATCTAGGAAAATTCCAACTCTGGTTACGAAGGCTTGTACTACAAGTCTACAGAGATATATAACAACAAACCAGTGTACATCAAGGAAGATTTCCCTACGCAAGTATTTCAAGACAATGGTCTACATACAATATAATATAGTTCATACATACATACACATTTATATATATATATATATACATATACATCCATACATGCATACATGCACTCACACCCAGGTGCGGACGGTTGGTCCCTTTGCTCGCGCTTAGTCAACTGGGGGCCCGGGAATTGTGCCAATCAATGTCCGCCGGACTTCCCGTTTCCCTGCGTGAAGAACGACCTACCTGGTAGCAAGGCATGTTTCAATCAAGCTACCCACGCTGCCACTTGCTCCCTGCTGGTGGGGACCTGGTACCTACGTGCCTATCTATCTGTCTATCTGTCTGTCTATCTGTCTATCTATCTATTTATCTATCTATCTATCTATCTATCTATCTATCTATCTATCTATCTATCTATCTATCTATCTATCTATCTATCTATCTACCTACCTACCTATCTATCTATCTATCTATTTTTTTCAACTATCTTTCTTTCTATCTTTCTTTCTTCCTTCTTCCTTCCTTCCTTCCTTCCTTTCCTTCCTTCCTTCCTTTCTTTCTTTCTTTCTTTCTTTCTTTCTTTCTTTCTTTCTTTCTTTCTTTTCTTTCTTTCTTTTCTTTCTTTCTCTCTTTCTCTATGTCTGTCTATCTACCTTTCTGTCTATCTATCTTTCTGTCTGTCTATCTTTCTATCTGTCTATCTGTCTATCTATCTATCTAT
>WBZZ01000909.1:80000-82500 GCA_019918135.1 Paulinella micropora | reverse complement strand
ACTAGGTGTGGATGATAACTGCTTTCAAGGCCTTCACCAAGTTCCAAATGCATTAAGCGGAGCGTGCGCGGACGGCCCGACAGGACATGGTACATACACTATCGGCAGCTATGAATCGTTCCCAGTCTTCCCGGGAATTCAAACTGTGACCAGTCTGCAACTCTTTGTTAAGAGCGTTGCTTACCATTTAGCTCCGGCGGGATCCAGTGAGTGCAACCATGGGATATCCCCTAATGAAAACGCATGTGAATCTTCTAGCCGAGTTGCCATCGGGCCACTTTCGTCGGACAGAGTTTTGGGGCTCAACGGGTACATGCGAGTGGCGAGTCAAAGGTTTGAGGGGGCCGATCTGGCGTGTTACAAGGACCATGACTGCGACATTAAGTATGGCACAGACCATACTGGCGGTAACCACGTTGACGGCTCAGCTTGCTGCGCCTCGAAAACCAACGCAAGCCCCGCAGCCAATGAGAAGGCTTGTTGCGCGCGATGTCACGGGAGCCCACAATGCACCACCTGGGTGTTTCAGGTATGTTTTTTTTGTTTTTTTTGTTTGTTTCTCTTTTTCTGTGTTTGGTTGTTTGTTTGTAAGTATGTATGTTTGTATGTGTGTTTAAAGCCCTCTACTGGGAATTGCTGGCTGACCAACGCAAAGAACGTCGGTTACGCGGCGAGGGCAGATCGTAGTTCAGGCAAGATTTCGCGCGACGGACGAGCGATGGAACGTTGTGTACGCGAATGCGACGAATCCGAACACTGCACAGGTGTGCAGCGCATATACCCGCAAGCCACTACGTGGGGAGAAGGTGTGAGTGGCTGCTGTGTTGTTGGCGCAATGACCATTTCTAAAACAACCGTGAGTGGGGTGGATTTCTTTGCCAAGAAAGCGTTTGTTCCTCCGGGCTTTGAACGGGTGCCGGGTACGTCCCCAATCTTTCCCGAAGCTTCTGACATCGCGACTTACAAAGATGGACGAGATGTGTGGGAGTGCCTGAAGCTGTGCAGCGCACGGCCGGCATGTAGTCAAGTGGTGTACGTGTACCCGGAATCACCGGAGTGGGGGCTAGACGTCGCTGGTTGTGTGCTCAAAGGGCACTTGGGCAATAATCAACTCACACCCCACCGTGATATGGACACCTACATTAAGACAGGAGCCTGGGGACCGGAAATATCGAGCCCAGGTGCGCTGTCGGTCGCGACCTGTGAAGCAGGCAAATATCCCGTGAAATGCTCCTGTATGGGTGCGTGCGAGGGTGCCCTGTTCGCTTCGCCCCCTTCACAGGGACAGCGATGCGCTGACTGCGGTGTGGACAATCAGGCTACGACGTGTGTTGTGATCTCCTCCGTGCCTAGTGCTCCAGTAACTGCAGTAGTAGACTGTTCTATTACACCTACCCGCAGCTTCAACACTGTGCCTAAAGACGGCAGCGTTTCTCAAGGCTGTTGGGAAAACGGCGTCGACTATTTTGGCAACGACATATCTGACCCTCTGAGCATCGAGTCAGCTGCAAGCTGTCAGGCGCTCTGTCAGAATCGCAGTTGCATCTACTGGAGCTATAAGGAAAATCTTCAAAGATGCTGGCTCAAAAGGTCCAAAGCAGGCTGGAAACTAGAAGCGGGCACTATTTCGGGCCCTAAGTTATGCGGGCTTGCATCGTGTCCATCAGGAACAGTCCTGCAGTCGTGTTCATGCTGGGCTGCTAACGGGACCTGCGCGAACCTAGCTCCTGTGCTGGACCGGGAACAAAACGCGTGCAAATTACCAAACGAAAATGCAGGCGTCGCCATGCTGCAAGCGCATTGTGTTCAGCCCATGTGCCCTGTGGGGTTTTGGTATTCAACTCTCGTACCGGACCCAGTCATGCAGACCGAAACCGCAGACGTGGCCTCAATTGATGACTGCGCCGCGAAATGTCTCAGACAGCCCGAGTGCACGATGTTCCAGTACGCGCCACAGGGCGGAAAATGCAAGCGATCCGCTGGACGGTTGAGCAGCGTAGAGGTGACTGGTGCAGTGTCCTGCGTGCGGACGACATCGGCCAAGACCATGGGCCCGTATCAAGACATGAAATTCAACAGCGAGATTTACTTCTTAGTCGGAAGCACGAGCACCTGCAGTGTGAACATGGTTGCTTTACCAGCTGCCGCTATGCCGATCACGCCCTGGTGTCGAGCTTACACGCAACCCGAGTGCCAGGGCTGGTGTCGCAGTGAACCGCGTTGCTACGCAGTTCTCTACCGATCCACCATCAAGGGTTGCTATCTTCGCGCTTTCACGGAAAGTCTAGAGCTACAACCTAAGAACGGCTGCTGTGCAGACTACACGGTCAGCGTGGTAAGTCCCCGATCGGCCCATTTTCTCCTCGGGGAAGTGCAGGGCTGCGTCAAACATTGTGAACTTAAGTATCCGCGCGAAACCTCCTTCGATTCCGGAAAACCCTGGGATAACTACGACTTGGGTTTCTGCCGACGCGGTTGTGGCGTCACTTTTCTTGCCGAT
>WBZZ01000909.1:25000-35000 GCA_019918135.1 Paulinella micropora | reverse complement strand
ACTTATGGTTGTTACTATGAACATTATTTATTTTTCTTTCCTGTTGTTGTTGTTGCACAGGCTATAGCCATCAGTGCCCGCGTAGACTGTTGCTACACGCAGACACCAACCGGCTTTGTCCTTCGCGCTTCCAACGACGGAACAAGCTGGGACGAGGTCCGCAATCAACTCCATATGTGTATGTAATAGTATGCACGAATAAGAATTTTCCCTAGTTCTTCAGTACAATCATGACTTCAGTTCTTTAGTGCGATGCTGGCTTTACGCGCTTCGTTCTCAGCTATACCTACACACGTACATGCAATAGGTCCATACTCAACCCAAGGGACCCAGCTACAGCTATTCGGGTGAGACACGCTGGATCGAGATATCGTCTATGTCATCTCACACCGCCTACCGGATTTATCAGCTGACTGGATTCCAAAACGACGACGCCCGGCTCTCAATAGGTGTGTATCTATCTATCTATCTATCTATCTATCTATCTATCTATCTATCTATCTATCTATCTATCTATCTATCTTCCCCGTTTAATCTCTTGGGTCATCAACGCAAGCACAAACTCGGTTATTACCCCCGACCTTAGACGTCTGTGGGGAATCATTCCCAACAACAAGTGTGCCCTCTGTTCTGGTCAAGCACATCTATGCAACATCCTCTCCGGTTGCCATGTTGCCCTCAAACAAGGCCGCTATACCTGGCGTTATGACTCTGTGCTCTGCACTATTGAAGCTCCCCTTCAAAAACACATCGAGAGCCATAACAAACGCTCCCCTATAGACCAAAATGAATCAAAGTCTATGTTTGTGAAAGAGGGCGAGCAGAAGCCTAAGAAACAGTCATTTCATCGACCATCCCTGCTTGACACTGCAAACGATTGGCAACTCCAAACCCAATACACCGGTTCTGAGCAAGCCTTTCCTGTCCACATTTGTGTCACTGACCTCCGCCCCGATATCGTTGTCTGGTCACTCTCTACCAAGATATGTATTCTGATCGAGCTAACGTGCCCGGTCGAGGAAAACATCCTTGACGCACGAGCCTACAAGAACAACCGATACAACAAGCTCAAATCTCAAATCGAGGACAACGGATGGACCTGCCACCTTCGACCAATCGAATGCGGGGCTCGCGGCATGGTATCGTTCTCTGTTCATCGATGTTTCCGCGCCTTGGGTTTTTCCCATCCCCAATCCAAATCCCTTTGCTTCAAGCTATCCTCCTGCGTAGCTCGTTGCTCTTTTGCGATTTATCGCTCCTGTGCAGTCAAAAATTGGACTAATCTTCCTCTAGTCCGTATTGGTGACTGCATTCCATCATAGCCGTCCAGTGTTGCATAGCCCGGGCTAGGTCCCTGCGGGGGTTTAGGCCTCATACAATGTCATCATTGTAGCTTGCGCAAGCTTACGGTGCTCAAAACACTTGGACTAACGGCTTCCTTTTCTTTCTCTTCTTCCTTATCCTCCCACTCTCCATTCCTAGATTGCCTTTTTCTTCAACGTCCTTCCTCCTCTTCTTTTTCCAGAACACAGTCTACCCGTGATTCCCATCCCGGACACATGCACAGTACACAAATTATTGTTTGATGTGAAACTGCGTTCCTTTGCAAGGACTACATTCCTTTGCGACATCTCATCCATATGTGACCCCGTCGCGGCGATAAAGCGCGGCAACCAAACCTTTCTCCTTTTTCTTCTTGGGCTGACAACCCTGGCTTAAACGAAGAGGCTTGCTTCCCCTAAGTTAAGCCGTAAGTTACAAAAACTACATGCGAAAACCTACCGACGCACCGCTATTCCCTCCGGAGTGGCCGCCGTCACCCTCCCGGTGCGTGCTCTGCACCGCCTGAACCCCCTGGAGAAGATTTTGCTCATGTTCACCCTTACGAAGACCTTTCGGGCCTCCTCGAAAAGAAGAGCCCAAAAGCGCACGTCCATCCGGACTACAAGTCGCAACCCGGCATTATCAACCTGGATTCCACCCACTGTGTTGACGCCAAGACATACTCCCATTTCGTCCATCGGACAAGAAGTGCCCCGAAAGAACCAACCGAAAGAAGAAAACGCCTGGTATTGCCATCAACACCAAGCGAATGGAAAGGCATTGAAGAAGAACTCCAATCCGCACTCCCTCTCATCCTCCCCTCCTCTCTCATCAAATGCCTGTCATGTGACGAAGCAGTAGCGAAATTTGAAAGATATCTCTACGACTTCATATCACAACGGGTAACAAAAACACAAGAACAAACTCATGAGCGAAAAAACCGCCACGTAATCCGGCTCCAAACAGAACTCACGCAGAACCGACAACAAAAACTGATCCAAAAGAGACATCTGCGAGATCTCAAAAGGGCAGGTTCAATTCCAGCTGCTGTTGCAAAAAGCCTGCAAAAAACTTGGCGAGTATTATTGAAGACCGGAAACCGCCTCCGCCGTCGTCTCAAGGAAGCAACTTTAAGCTCCGCTCAACGACAAGCAAATACACTCTTCCGAACTGACCCTCATAAGTTTGCCAAAAATCTGTTTCATCCCCCCTCAACCCAAACCACTTCCTCCCTATCCAAAGAAAACTGTGACTCCTACTTTCCCAACCTATACAAAGACGCTAATCGTGAACAAACCTACGTGCCCTTACCTGAAATGAATCGCCCGCCTCTACCAACTGTCCCCTTTGACCTCAAGCCACCGTCCTTCTTGGAAACCAAAAGATCTGTGTTTGCCAAGCGTAATGGTGCAGCCCCTGGCAGAGATGGTATTAGCTACCTTGTTTACAAGAGACTTCCCACCGCTTTACTTTTCTTACACAAACTCATTGTCAAGTGTTGGACAACGGATGTAGCTAATAGCTGGGCCCAAGCTGCTATCTCCCTCCTTCATAAGGACGGCGATCCACTTCAGGCCTCAAACTATCGTCCGATTGCTCTGACAAGCTGCTCGGGTAAGGTATTTTTCTCTTTGTGGTCAAAACGCCTAGAGAGTTTTTTGCTAGATAACAAGTACTTTGACAGAGCAAAACAAAAAGGTTTCCTCCGTAACGTTGCAGGATGCCCCGAGCACATTGCTACTACAAAAGCTACCATCAGAAATGCAAAAGATCACTATCGCCAACTGGTCATAGCATGGATTGACCTACAAAACGCTTTTGGAAGCGTAAACCACAACTTGATCCAGTTCGCTCTCTGGTGGTACCACGTGCCCCCTATGTTTGCTCGCATAATCTTTTTATACTACGAACTCTTAGTAGCCACAATCGAAGGGAAAGATTGGTCATCAGAACCCTTTGTTTTTGCTGTTGGCGTTTTTCAAGGATGCTGCATTTCTCCTCTCCTTTTCAACATAGTTTTCAACCTACTCCTTGACCTCCTATCATCCTTGACCAAAAACAACGGTTATCATTTCAAGCATAAGACCTCAACAGATGAAGTCATCGTGCACGAAGCTGCTTATGCTGACGACCTCAAACTACACTGCCGATCCCCGAAACACTGTCAATCGTCCATCAACATGATTGACAAATTTCTGTCATGGTCCAGAACAATGGCCGCGAAACCGCCCAAATGCAAAAGCCTTGCTTTCAAATACTGGACTAAAGCCGACGACTATAAGGGTCTCAAACGATTATTGCCGATCTCGTTCCCACCCTTCGACCCCGCCCTTACTATTACTGGCAAACCGATTGACTTCATCGCTGACAAGCCTTTCAAAGACCTCGGATGGATTGTCTACCATGACCTCAGCGAAAACGAACAACGTGCAGCAATCCAAAAGAAGTTCATTCTTTCTATGCAAGCCATCGATAGCTGCTCGATCAATGGCTTTATGAAATTTTGGCTATACCAGCACTACGCTGTCCAGTCACTTGCCTGGCCATTTCTCATTTATGACCTCTGCTTATCTTTCGCCAAAACCCTTGAGAAAATTGCGACCCGCTTCCTCAAAAAATGGGCCAATATCTACAAAAGAGCTCTGGTCTCTTGCCTTTACCGCCCACGCTCGAAATTCGGTCTACAGCTCCAATCCATCGTCTCTTTTTACCAGCGACTTCAAATCAACCGTGCTCAAATGCTGAAGTACTGCCCAGATAAACACCTCTCGTCCATTTATGCGATGAACCTGACGAAACACGAAACATTTCGAACTATCTGGAAACCAGAGCCTGTGCTCGAAAAGCTTGAGGCACAAGTTGATTTTGAATTCAAACATCGAGGCCAATCCGATCATCTCGGACTTGGCCATGGTCGCTACCCAAAAGAACATTCCATCACAGACCGCAACGACAGGGTTTTAGAATTAGCTGCTGAGACAATACTTGAGACAACCACAGTGCATGACATGGACAAAGCCATGCAAGGGTGCTTCCTTCGTTTTGAAGACGCATGCCCCTTCGACCTCTCCTGGGCTCGCCTCATCGGAACCCGTAATCCCCGTTTAATCTCTTGGGTCATCAACGCAAGCACAAACTCGGTTATTACCCCCGACCTTAGACGTCTGTGGGGAATCATTCCCAACAACAAGTGTGCCCTCTGTTCTGGTCAAGCACATCTATGCCACATCCTCTCCGGTTGCCATGTTGCCCTCAAACAAGGCCGCTATACCTGGCGTCATGACTCTGTGCTCTGCACTATTGAAGCTCCCCTTCAAAAACACATCGAGAGCCATAACAAACGCTCCCCTATAGACCAAAATGAATCAAATTCTATGTTTGTGAAAGAGGGCGAGCAGAAGCCTAAGAAACAGTCATTTCATCGACCATCCCTGCTTGACACTGCAAACGATTGGCAACTCCAAACCCAATACACCGGTTCTGAGCAAGCCTTTCCTGTCCACATTTGTGTCACTGACCTCCGCCCCGATATCGTTGTCTCTGGTCACTGTCTACCAAGATATGTATTCTGATCGAGCTAACGTGCCCGGTCGAGGAAAACATCCTTGACGCACGAGCCTACAAGAACAACCGATACAACAAGCTCAAATCTCAAATCGAGGACAACGGATGGACCTGCCACCTTCGACCAATCGAATGCGGGGCTCGCGGCATGGTATCGTTCTCTGTTCATCGATGTTTCCGCGCCTTGGGTTTTTCCCATCCCCAATCCAAATCCCTTTGCTTCAAGCTATCCTCCTGCGTAGCTCGTTGCTCTTTTGCGATTTATCGCTCCTGTGCAGTCAAAAATTGGACTAATCTTCCTCTAGTCCGTATTGGTGACTGCATTCCATCATAGCCGTCCAGTGTTGCATAGCCCGGGCTAGGTCCCTGCGGGGGTTTAGGCCTCATACAATGTCATCATTGTAGCTTGCGCAAGCTTACGGTGCTCAAAACACTTGGACTAACGGCTTCCTTTTCTTTCTCTTCTTCCTTATCCTCCCACTCTCCATTCCTAGATTGCCTTTTTCTTCAACGTCCTTCCTCCTCTTCTTTTTCCAGAACACAGTCTACCCGTGATTCCCATCCCGGACACATGCACAGTACACAAATTATTGTTTGATGTGAAACTGCGTTCCTTTGCAAGGACTACATTCCTTTGCGACATCTCATCTACCTACCTACCTACCTACCTACCTACCTACCTACCTTCCTTCCTACCTATCTATCTATCTATCTATCCATCTATCTATCCATCTATCTATCCATCTATCTATCTATCTATCTATCCATCTATCCGTCTATCCATCCATCCATCCATCCATCTATCTATCTATCTATCTATCTATCTATCTATCTATCTATCTATCTATCTATGTATCTATCTATCTATCTATCTATCTATCTATCTATCTATCTATATCTATCTATATCTATCTATCTATCTATCTATCTATCTATCTATCTGTCTATCTATCTATCTATCTCTCAATAGGTGAGTGGCAACTGTACAGCCAGTCGCCCAATGGACGAATTCGGAGCCAGCCGGGCACAATGGTTGATAGTCTGCCCAATGGCTTTTCGCGCGTGTCCTTTCGAAACGCGCCTGGAGATGATCTAGCTATCTACCAAGACGGCCGCAGCGCTGATGTGTGTGCAAGCGAATGCAGTGAGAAGCCCGAGTGTCAAGGCTTTGTCTATGTACCTCCTTGGTCTCCGGTGTGGAGCTCGGGCACGTCAGGCTGTGCGCTTAAGAAGAAGATAAGTAGGATTGTTGCGACCGGTCTGGTGGACGAAACTCACCTGTACCGCAAGGTTAAGGGCAAGACTGAGTATGCAAGGAAGGTAGAGGTCGCAGCGGGCGGCCGGTGCAGTGTTGGGGGAAGTGTGCCTAAAGGCTGCAGCGTAGCCTCTTCGCGAGGTTGGCTGGCGCATTTCCAACGGGACAAACCAGGCGAGACATGCAACCAACACTTGTACAGCCTAGTCTGCACGGGCACGGGTAATGTGATCTCCTGCTGCTCTTGTCCTTGTTAACGTTGTGTTCTTACACTCGTCCTCACTAAGGTTGTTTTCTTGCTACTCTTGTCCTTGCTCACGTTTTCTTGCTTCTCTCGTTCTTGCTATCATGGTTCCTTGCTACTGCTGTTCTTGCTATCATGGTTCCTTGCTACTGCTGTTCTTGCAGGCGTGTCTTGGTACGAGGGTGAACGGACAACCACATGGGACGCAGCGCAAGCTTTTTGTCAAGTGCGAGGCAAAGCTTTGTGCCGGCAAGCGCAAGTTTGTCCCGTGGACGTTCCAGTCGGTGGAGCGAGAGAAGGCGAGCTGTGGGTGGCAATCGCGGACCAACCCAACGAATGGCTGCAGGTCGGGCTTGACCAGTTGGTGGACCGGCGCACCTTGTGCCAGACCTACTCCAGTCTGCACGGGACAGGTGCGGTCGGCCCGGACTGGGGCAAAGTGAGCAAGCCGGCCTATCGCAAAAATTTGGCCTGCTGCCCGGGAAAAGACCCATATTTATTCACTGACCCGCACGAAAAGGAGCGTGGGCAAGTTGTGCAAGGAACAGGCTACGACGTGGGCGTTTCCTTCGCGTCTACGCACTTCATGCGTGCGCGCAGCCTCGGCCGGGCCGCGCAACGCAATTACCTTTTTGCCCCTTTGGGCGCGACCACGTGCGCCGCGCAGGACGCTTCGCGGGACGTCCGCAAAGAGCGCTGCCTTGTAGCCGCGCAGTACTTAGCCGTAGCTGAGAGCAAGGTAGCCCCACCAGTTCGGGTCTTGATGAGCGACCCTGGCGACGGCAGCTGGGCCTCTGCACCGATCGGCTGCTCGGCCCAGAATGTGACCAATAAGCAATACAAGCAGCCGCAAACCATCTCGGACCTGGGGTATGGAAACAGGATGAGAGGCTGGTACGATGCACAAGGGCAAGGTATCTATCTGTCTGTCTATCTATCTATCTATCTATCTATCTATCTATCTATCCGTCTATCTATCTAGGTATCTGCAACGACTACTGCAGATATGTGGGGCCCGGTGGGGGCTATTCATTTGCCTGGTTCTCCTGCGCCTTGGCAGGTATTGTATTGTATTGTATTGTATTGTATTGTATTGTATTATTCTGCATCGTATTATATTATATTGGATTCTATATTATATATTTTTGCATTTGTGTTGCGTTTGTGTTGCATTTGTGTTGCATTTGCATTGATTTAGGGTCAGTTGACCCGAACACAGCCCCGAACGTCTACAGAGAGGGTGAGGGTACAACTGTCGCGCCTTGCCCTGGAGGAAAAGGACAAATTATCCCTTCTTGGAGTGTGTTTTACAAAGCTGAGGGTAATGCAGTTGCCAGCAGCACTGAGCAGCAGCCAGCAAGCCCCTACCGTCTACTTTGCAATAAAGGAGGGTTCTCAAACCAGGTTTTTTTGTCGTTGCCGTTGTTATTGTTGTTGTTGTTGTTGTTGTTGTTTTCTTGTTTCTTGTCTTATCCTATCGTATCCTATTTTTTATCAGGACGCAACGGTGCGGCAGCGGCAAAATGTCACGCTGTGGGACAGAGTGTCGCAACAACAACTCATGTCACGCGACGTTGGCCCTGACAATCCAGTCAAACCTGCCGCGGGCTTCGTGTGGAACGCGGCTCCGGGTTCCCTGTTGCTGCAGCCTTACCGATCGTATGGGCTGACTGTGAGCAACTCGGCAGGGGAGATCATCGAACGAGAGGTATGTAATGTATGTAAAGTATGTAGTGTATATATGCATGTATGTATGTATGTATGTATGTAAGCATGTATGTATGTATGAGTGTGTGTGTGTGTGTGTAGACCACATGCCCCGCCAACCTCAATGAAGATGCAAGGTTACAGCTGCGAGGCAGTGTGGCAAGCACAAGCGTCAACACGTACGCAGCTACGGAAGATACTGTGCAGCCCGAGAAACACGCGGCGCTTATGAACGTGCAGCTGGACATGCTGTCTGTGTCGCACTACTGCAACGTGTGGCGGCCCTCCTCTACTATGCCCTTTGTCGTCACGGGCAGGTTTCTGTCTTTCGAGGACGCCTCCAAAGAGGTAAAAAAAAAAAAAAAAAAAAAAAAAAAAAAAAAAAAAAAAAAAAAAAAAAAAAGAATTATGGGTAGATCAAATGGATGAATGGAGAAATAGTTAATTGGATTTGTGAATGGATGGATAGATCTCCCCAAACTTCGCCACTTCCTCCTCCTCTCTACCCTTTCTCCTGTTTGTTATCCCATGATTGATTTCATGTTTTACAGCTCATGGGAGAGATGCAGCGAGACTTCTCGAGCGACAAAATGACGTGCCAAGTCCTGTCGGACGGGAGCGTTTCGCCGGTACATTACATATCATGACATGACATGACATATGACATGACATGACAGGATATGACATGACATGACATGACATGACATGACATGGCATGGGACATGACATGACATGACATGGCATGACATGACATGACATGACATGACATGACATGACATGGCATGGGACATGACATGAGACATGACATGACATGACATGCCATGACATGACATGACATGAAATGATATGACATTTCATAACATGACATGACATGACACGACATGAGATGACATGAGATGACATGACGTGACAGGACATGACATGACATGACATGGCATGACATGGTATGACTTGAGATGACATGGCATGGCATAGCATGACATGAGATGACATGACATGACATGACATGACCTGGCATGACCTGACACATGACATGATATTGCATGACATGACATGGCACATGGCATGGCATAGCATGGCATGGCATGGCATGACACGACACGACACGACACGGCACGGCACGGCATGGCAGACGACATGACATGACATGACATGACATGACATGGCATGGCATCACGACATTACATTACATTACATTACGAATAGGATGTCACCACTTATCCCTTGGGCTACTCGTCTTGGCTTAATGAACAAGTTCGAGACGAAATGATCGATACGTGTGCCAAGGACTACTCTTGCCGTTTCTTTCGAGACCCTCTTAGCCTGCAAGCGCGTGTATTCCAGCTGACGGGGTGTCCTCGGACAGATGCTTTTCTAGCGTTGTGGTCAAGCAATGAGAAACAATCGCTCAATGACATGCTTACCTACTGCAACCATAACCTACGCGGTACAGCCAGTCCCCGACAAGTTGAATGGTGTTGTGGAGATTTGCCTTCCCCTTGCGTGTACTCTTGTACATTGCAATCGAGTATGGGATGGAGTTTGGTCCGTCGCATCTCAGGGTCAACCGCCACTTGGTTTGCTGCACAAGACCATGCTACAGGTATATACCTACTTACTTACTTGCTTACTTACTTACTTACTTACTTACTCTTACTTACTTACCCACTCTTGGACTTACCTACTTACTTATTTACTTACGTACTTACTCACACAGGGACGGCGGAGTCCGCTGGTGACCCCGTGTTTCCTACAGATGATGGCAATTTCACAATCAAGTACAACAAACGCAGTTACGACCACATCAAGTTCGCCTTCGGGGATGAGTCGGAATGGGTTATCGCGCCAAAGGCAGAGGTGTTAAAAATGGGTTGGCCCTACGTAGCGCGCGTACTGGTAAGATTGAT
>WBZZ01000909.1:5000-12500 GCA_019918135.1 Paulinella micropora | reverse complement strand
AATTGATCTAACTTGCGCCCATTATTAGTTATGTCTTACCTCTGCCGGCGCTTTCTGCTCTTGCCTTCTAGTTCAGTATCATCAGACTATCGTCTCCCTTGCCCCTGTCTGGCCTTGTATTTGTTTGTTTGTGTTTGCCTTTGGTGTTTGTCGCTGCCTCTGTTGTTGTCTTTTTGTATTGTCTTTGTTTCCTTTGTTTCGTTTTTGTGTGTGTGTGTGTGTGTTTCTTTTGTTTTTTTGTTTCTATTCTCTTTTGTGTTTTGTTTTTTATCTTTCTTTGTTTTTTGTCTTTTAATTCATCGTTCTCTATTCTTTTGTGTTTTTTTTTTCTTTTTCTCTTTGCTCCTTTCTTTCTTTCTTGCTATCTTTTTTTCTCTCTTTCTTTTCTTCCATTTAAATCTTTCCCGGATCCAGATTTCCTTATGAGCTTGTACTGTTGTTTCTTGGAACCAGAATTCATTTGAATTAAGCTCTTCTTTATTTTTCTTTCGTCTCTTTCTCATTAAACCTTGCTTACTGTAAGAAAAAAATTGCTTTTGTTTTAATTAGCCTATATTTTATCTCTATTTGCTCTCTTTTCTAATTTGACTCATTTTAATATTGAGTTTACTACAAGTTCAACACACTAATAATTAAAATTCTAAGTTTCCGGAAAAAAAATCAATTTCTGATTAAATCCTGCTTACAACCGACCTTTCAGATGCATGCATTTACTTCGGTCCTTGCGCCCCTTTGCATTGTCTTCTCTCGATGGGTTATGAGAACCTGCGATGATGCTCATTTAACTTCTCGAATCTTAGACTTTTTCTCTTTCCCCTCACTTGCTCTTCGTCTTCCTCGGCCTCCTCCTCCTCCACGGCCTTCCTCCAATACCCCCCTTACCCCTGATACCATTCTCAAGCGTCGCCTCATTTCGAGGGTCGAATCCAACCCGCTCAACAAGTCTCGCAATATTTTCGACTTCTCTGAGCCTGCGGATCCCTCTGATCCTTCCGTCCAACAGCTCTTATCCGCTAAGCTCCTTTGTCGCCCTGATGCGCCTCCCTTGCCTTCTCCTCCTTTTCGCCCTGTGTATGACCTGAATATTAAGCACCTCAATGCTGCCATCCGGACCCTTTTGCATGATAATGTTGTTGATGTCTATGGTTGGTCGCCTCGCCTTCTCTCTTATCTGCTTAATGATCCTCACTGTCAGCCGTGCCTTATTCTTTTTGTCAATCATATTGCCATTTGCAGCTTACCTGCTTCCTCTTTTCCTGCTTTCCGTGTCAGAAAGGCATGGGGCTTTGGTATGGTGCTCCCCCTCGTAGGAAGATCAGGCCTATTTCTTGGGGCCCTGCTATTTTTATTCTGGCTCATACTTGCTGTGTGCTTACTCATTGCTAAGTCTGATGATGAAGCCGTTGCTGACGGCTGCCATAAAAGCCTTGACCTTTCTCCCACTCAGTTTGCTCTAGGTGCGGACAGAGGCAATCAAGCAGCGGTACTTGCTACGCAGGCTGTTATTTCTTGTCCAGGCGCTCCTTCGCCAACTGTTATTGGCATAGATGCACAAAATTTCTTCAACAGCAGATCCAGGGATATCATGTTGGACCGAGCTTATGCTAATGATGGCTTTCTTCTCACTTTGCCTTCATTGATTTACAGTATGGGCCTGGCGCTACTACTTATACCGTTTACTTTGCTAAGAATGGTTTTTCGCCTGTTCTTTGTCTCTCTCATGATGATGGCTGTAATCAGGGCGACACCTTGTCTATGCTTCTTGCTTTTAACAGTGTTGTGAAGCAGACTCATGACGCTATTGAGCACACGCGTTCAGCTGCTGTTGTTTATGCTGATAATTTCACGTTTCCTGCCTGTTCCGCTTCTGATGCTGTTCAGGCCGCTCGTGCCCTTATCGCATCCTCTGAATGGGATCAAAGCTTTTCTCTTGACTTTATTCTCTGGTCCTCTCGCTCTGATCCTCCCTCTGATCTTGTAGTGTTTGCTGCTGAGCACAATAAATCCATTGATATTGGTTTTTGTAAGTTTTTAGGTGGTGTCCTTGGTAACTACAATGACGAGCAGTGGTGTTCCTCTATGGCTGATGCTGTTGTTGCTAAGGCCTTCTCTCGTATTGATGTTGTGTTTGATGCCCTATCGTCCCCTGATGTCTCTCATCAGATTTCTTACCATATCCTTTCTTCCACCTTACCGTCCTATCTGATGCATACCCTTCGTATTACCCCTCCTGCTATTCTTCTTCCTATTCTTGACAGATTTCATCTGCGCCTCTTTCGCTCTGCTCTTAATTGCTTTGGTGTTTGTCCTACAGATTTTGATTCCCTTCCTTCTTATCTTCGCCGTGCTGTGTCCTCTCAGCTTTTTCTTCCGTGTCGTTTAGCCGGGTTCAAGCTTCCTGATCTTCCCATGCTTGCTCCTATTGCTTATGCTGCATCTATCTCACAATCCCTTCCCCGTATTCTCCCACTCCTGCGGATGGCTGCTCCTGACTATTTCCTCTCCGTTACTCTCCCTGACCTTGATCTTGAGCTTGAGGATAAAATTGTTCACCCTATGTTCTTGGAGATTGCCCCTACGATTGATAGGCTGCGTTTCTTACAGCGCGCTTTCCCCACCTCTTCTCATTATAATTCCTCTTCTCTTCCTATCCCTTTGGATAAGGTGCTCCCTATGTGTTCTCCTCTTGCTGATGTTAGTGAACCTATCACCTTTTCTCAGTTTATTTATCATTTCTCATTTCTCTTACCTCACCTCTCCTTACCTATCTGAATACATTCAACTTAGGGGCCGCTCTAAACATGATGCTCATCTTCAGAAGTGTTTCGCCTCTCTTCTAAACCGCGTTAGGCATTTCGAATGGCTTGACTCCTCTGCTCCTCAGCGTTACTGTGCTCGTATTAGGTGTCAAGGCAACGAGGCGTCTATTCCACTTACTTGTCCTCCTATAGATCGTCTCTATCGCCTCTCCAACCCGCAGTGGGACCTCATGGCTCAGCGGCGCGCTGGCCTTGTTGATGCCTCTTTATCTGTTTCTTCCTTGTTTATGTCTCATCTCTGTCCGCCTGATTGTTCTCAATTTTGCCCACTTGGCTCTCCTCATCACTATCATAGCAAATGCCCTAGTGAGTCATGTCATTTCTCTGTTAGTTCGGCTCCCCCTCATGTTGTCTCTTCTGTTCTCTCTTCTTCGCTCTCTCTTTTTGTCTCCTTTCAATCTGCAGCTTCTAACCTTCTCTCTTTGTCTCTCTCTTTCCTTCCCTCTTTATCTGACATGTCTTCCCTTCGCCTCCCCTCTCTCCGCTTCAGGCCATTGCAGTGTGTTAAGTGTGGCAGTATTTTTCACTCCCCCTCTGATCTCGAGTTGCATGCTGACTTAGGCTGTAAGCTCTTGCATGGTGTTGCTGATACCCTAAAACATGATTCTGTTGTGAATGCGATCTTCCATGACACTAAGATCTCCCTTGGTTTATGCTGCAGTCGTGAGCCACGTCTCTATGAAAATGAAAACCGGCGTATTGATCTTGTTATGTATCCTTCTTTTAGTATTGATGTTGATGTGCATCAGGTTGATACTGACGTTTCCCTTGTCAATCCCTTGCAACGTTCTTATGTTGGCAGGTCGCTGGTTGATCCTCTTTATGCTGTGCGTGGTAGAGAGAGATCTAAGACTGCGAAGCATGGCCCCACAGGATGAGCTACTGGCACCACTTTTATCCCTTTCGCTCTCTCTAGTTTTGGTGCTTTAGGTCCGAAGGCTTCTGATTTTATTAAATACCTTGATTCTGCTGCCACTCATTTCCTTCCCTCTACTTATTCCTCAGGCTCGTACGGGAGGCGCATCAAATGTATTATTGTGTTTGAGCTTGCTAGGTTTAATTCCCGTGTGTTTGAGCTTGCCAGGCTCAACTGGCGCACTATGCTTGATCGTTCTCGTGCTCTACTTCCTGTTCCCCTGCTTAGGACTTCCCCTAAGCGCCTTCGCCCCAGAGTTGATAAGCATTCGTTCTTGAGATCTCATTTACAGAGACAAGCATCTGCTCCTGCTGTTCCCTTTATTCTCTCTCATCGCAGTCGCCATTGAGTGAGGTAGGGGGATCGCAGTCGCCATTGAGTGAGGTAGGGGGTTCCTTTTCTTTTTTTGCGGTCTGAAACCCTCTCTATCTCTTTTTTCTTCTTCTTCTTCTTCTCTCTCTCTCTCTCTCTCTCTCTCTCTTCCTCCCTTTTACCGTAAGCAAGGTTCTCCCTCTTTTTTTTCCTTTTTTTTTTTTTTTTTTTTTTTTTTAAACCAAATTAATGAAACACTAACTGAAGGGCACAGTTAACATTTCATTCTAATCTTTCTCTCCGACCATGTACTCTTACCCTTACCATACATATGATATTTTATTCTTCTTATTATTCTTATTCTTATTCTTCTCCTTATTATTATTATTATTATTATTATTATTATTATTATTATTATTATTATTATTATTATTATTAGGGAGTACATAGGCCATTGGTCCTTTTCAATGGGCTGATTGGTATAAAGCTCCTAGAGTAATGTTCTATGCCGTCACTTCCTTTATTCCACCGATTGGTGTGAAAACTTTCCTTATGGAATGGAGGACTGGATGCACATGGCCTTTTGGCTCAGCAATTGGCAGGAGATACATTATTATTATTATTATTATTATTATTATTATTATTATTAATTATTATTATTATTACTATTATTATTTTTATTATTTTTATTATTACAATTATTATTATTATTATTATTATTATTATTATTATTACTACTACTACTACTACTACTACTACTACTACTATTATTATTATTATTATTATTATTATTATTATTATTATTATTGTTATTATTATTTATTATTATTATTATTATTATTATTATTATTATTATTATTATTATTATTATTATTATTATTATTATTATTATTATTATTATTATTATTATTAGCCCAATGACCTTACGGCGTTAAACTGTGATGCTAACTCAAAACCATTTTTGGTGGATGATGCTGGGGAGGAGGGTCGTTGGGCGCCTGTCGAAGATCTTAAACTCCGCTATGCCGGTTGATAGCCCGTGGACCCAGCGGATACCAAATTGTTATGGGTGGGGTTTTGAGGTAGTTCTAGCAACCATGCTTGGTGTACGCACTTGCACATGCGGCAACGTTTTGCAAGAGGTTGTTGGGACTGCGGAATAACCTCGGCTTAGTGTAGTCTTGCCCTCAGGAGCTCCATCGGTGGCCCCTATAATCAGTCGAGAGACTGACTAGGTGGAGATGGAGCACCTTGAACAAGGGCATGGAGGCTCATGTCCGGAAACGGATCGTGCCATCAGCTGCATCAGTATGCCTTAGAGGAAGTATATCTTTCTTCTCGGAGTGTTGACTGTGATGTATTTGAGGGTAACACCTGATGATAAAAACTTAGTCACGCTTGTTTATCAGAGCTCCAGCCCAATGGCCTTACGGCGTTAAACTGTGATGCCAACTCAAAACCATTTGGTGGATGATGCTGGGGAGGAGGGTCGTTGGGCGCCTGTCGAAGATCTTAAACTCCGCTATGCCGGTTGATAGCCCGTGGACCCAGCGGATACCAAATTGTTATGGGTGGGGTTTTGAGGTAGTTCTAGCAACCATGCTTGGTGTACGCACTTGCACATGCGGCAACGTTTTGCAAGAGGTTGTTGGGACTGCGGAATAACCTCGGCTTAGTGTAGTCTTGCCCTCAGGAGCTCCATCGGTGGCCCCAATTATCAGTCGAGAGACTGACTAGGTGGGGATGGAGCACCTCGAACAAGGGCATGGAGGCTCATGTCCGGAAACGGATCGTGCCATCAGCTGCATCAGTATGCCTTAGAAGTATTATTATTATTATTATTATTATTATTATTATTATTATTATTATTATTATTGGACACCGTGATAGCCCAGTGGTCAAGTTCTACCATTTGGGCCCTGTCGCCAGTTCGATTCCCGTCGGTGCCACCAGTATTTTCATTGAACATACCGGTCCGTCCGGACCAGTATTTTCATTGAACATACCGGTCCGTCTGGAAGTGTTGGAACTGCCCTTGCGGGGGTGTCATTAGAGCCTATCGTCAATTCTTCGTACTCCCCTCACGGGTGAGACGATGGAGGCGCATGTGCAGATTTGCATCAGCCATTGACAGAGAAGCACTATTATTATTATTATTATTATTATTATTATTACTTTTATTATTATTGCTATTATTATTATTATTATTATTATTATTATTATTGTTATTACTAAATCTGCCTTGGAGTTGACTGTGACATATTTGAGGGAAATGCCGATGAAAAAACCTAGTCACACTTGCTAAACAGAGTTCCAGCCCAATGGCCTCAAGGCGTTAAACTGTGACGCCAACTCATAACCCTTTGGTGGTAGATGCTGGGGAGGAGGGTCGTTGCGCGCGTAAAAGATCTTAAACTCCGCATATGCTGGTTGATAGCCCAGGACTCGGCTTAGTGCAGTCTTGCCCTCAGGAGCTCCATCGGTGGCCCCGATCATCAGGCGAGAGACTGACACGGGGGGGTGGAGGACCTCGAACAAGGGTATTGGAGGCTTATGTCCGTTGAGGATATGCCATTAGCTGCATCAGTACGCCTCAGATATAGTAAATATTATTACTTCTTTTTTTTTTTTTTTTTTTTTTTTTTTTTTTTTTTTTTTTTGGTTATTATTATTATCATTATTATTATTATTATTAAGTGGCACCGCGATAGCCCTGTGGTTAAGGTCTACCGTCTGGGACCTGTCGCCAGTTCGATTCCCGTCGGTGCCAGTATTTTCAAAGGATATTTTCTTTGAAAGTATTGGTCTGTCTGGAAGGCTTGGAGCTGCCTTGCGGGGGTGTCAGTAGAGCCTATCGTCAAATCTTCGTACTCCCCTCGCGGGTGAGACGATGGAGGCACATGTGCAGAAATGCATTCGCCATTGACTGAGAAGCACTATTATTATTATTATTATTATTATTATTATTATTATTATTATTATTATTATTATTATTATTCGGAATAACCTCGGCTTAGTGCAGTCTTGCCCTCAGGAGCTCCATCGGTGGCCCCGATCATCAGGCGAGAGACTGACACGGGGGGGTGGAGGACCTCGAACAAGGGTATTGGAGGCTTATGTCCGTTGAGGATATGCCATTAGCTGCATCAGTACGCCTCAGATATAGTAAATCTGCCTTGGAGTGTTGACTGTGACATATTTGAGGGAAATCCCGATGAAAAAACCTAGTCACACTTGCTAAACAGAGTTCCAGCCCAATGGCCTCAAGGCGTTAAACTGTGACGCCAACTCATAACCCTTTGGTGGTAGATGCTGGGGAGGAGGGTCGTTGCGCGCGTAAAAGATCTTAAACTCCGCATATGCTGGTTGATAGCCCAGGACCCAGCAGACACCAGATTGTTATGGGTGGGGTTTCGAGGCAGCTCTAGCAACCGCGCTTGGTGTATGCACTTG
>WBZZ01000908.1:27500-30957 GCA_019918135.1 Paulinella micropora | reverse complement strand
CTATCTATCTATCTATCTATCTATCTATCTATCTATCTATCTATCTATCTATCTATCTATCTATCTATCTATCTATCTATCTATCTATCTATCTATCTATCTATCTATCTATCTATCTATCTATCTACTTACCTTTTGGACTAGTTCCCACTTCCAGCCCGATACCCAGTCGCCGATGGGCGGCGGGGTGCAATTGATGCCTATGTCTTCGGATATGCAGAGCTGATAGACCATACCTACCTACCTACCTACCTACCTATCTACCTCTAGCTCTGGCTGGGGTGGCGATGTTGGCTGGTTCGTTCTGTTCTTCGCTCCTCTACTCCCTCAGCGCAAAACGGCTAACCCAACCACGCCTCCACAGCCAAACTGAACACGAGGCGCCTGGTAGCCTTTCTTTCTTTCTTTCTTTCTTTCTTTCTTTCTTTCTTTCTTTCTTTCTTTTCCCCCTTCTTTCCTTCCTTCCTGCTTTCTTTCTTTCTTTCTTCCTTCCTTCCTTCCTTCCTTCCTTTCTTTCTTTCTTTCTTCTTTCTTTCTTTCTTTCTTTCTTTCTTTCTTTCTTTCTTTCTTTCTTTCTTTCTTTCTTTCTTTCTTTCTTTCTTGCTCTCTCTCTCTCTCTCTCTCTCTCTCTCTCTCTCTCTCTCAACTCCGCCTCCACACGGGAACTGACCTCCCCTGGTCTCTCTATCTCTCTATCTATCTATCGATCTATCCATCCATCCATCTATCTATCTATCTATCTATCTATCTATCTATCTATCTATCTATCTATCTATCTATCTATCTATCTATCTATCTATCTATCTATCTATCTATCTCTCTCTCTACATACATACATATGCATATATAATATGTAATATATATAAGCTTATATTATACATATATAGGTATATATATATATGTATATACATATACATATACATATATAAGCTTTTATATATATATGTATATATGTATGTATATAATATATGTATGTATGTATGTGTATGTATGTATGTACGTACGTACGTACGTACGTGTGTATGTATGTATGTACATATATGTGTATTTCTTCATCAGAGTTGAGGCGCCCGGAGTTTCATCCCAAGCCCTATCTACCCCCGAACGGTAATGAGAGAGAGAGAGAGAGAGGGAGAGGGAGAGAGAGCGCGAGGCAGCCCAAGCCTTATGGACCCCCGAACGGTGATGAGGGAGAGAGAGAGAGAGAGAGACGCTGCATTCTTGCCGACAATCATACACACACCTTTCCCATCCTACTTCCGCCTTTCCGTTTTCCTTCCTCTTGCCCCACTCCTTTGGCACAACTTTTCCGCGCCAAATCATTTGTATTATTTTCGATAGGCGTGAAGGGCATTCCTGCCGTTATGTTGCGGCCTGGACCGGGCGGGTTCTTGCCCATGGTCATACATACATACATACATACATACATACATACATACATACATACTACATACATACATACATACATACATACATACATACATACATACGTACGTACTTACGTACGTACGTACGTACGTACATACATACATACATACATACATATATGCATACATGCATACATACATTCATACATACATACATACATACATACATACATACATACATACATACGTACATACATACATACATATATGCATACATGCATACATACATACATAACATACATAACATACATAACATACATTACATACATACATACATACATACATACATACATACATATATACATACATAAATACACACATACATACACACATACATACATACATACATACATACATACATACATACACACATACATACACACATACATACACACATACATACATACATACATACAACATACATACATACATACATACATACATGCATACATACATACATACATACATACATACACATATACATACGTACATACGTACATACATACATATATACATACATACATGCATATACATCATACATAACATGCATGCATAGGCTGCCCCGCCCACCTCATCTGAGACAGAGCAACAGGCGTGTGTGTTTGCCTATGGGCTGATGGAAAACACATTCACCTTCGCTGACGGCTTCGCGCGGCGGAACGGCACCATCTACGGGTAGGTAGGTAGGTAGCTAGGTAGGTAGCTAGGCAAGTAGGTAGCTAGCTAGGTAGGTAGCTAGGCAGGTAGGTAGCTAGGCAGGTAGGTAACTAGCTAGGTAGGTAGCTAGGCAGGTAGGTAGCTAGCTAGGTAGGTAGCTAGGTAGGTAGGTAGGTGGATGGATGGATGGATGGATGGATGGATAGATAGATAGATAGATAGATAGATAGGTAGATAGATAGATGGATATATTTATATATATATATATATACACACATATGTATGTATATATAGACAGAGAGAGAGCGACAGAGACATAGACAGAGACAGAGATAGAGACAGAGACAGAGATAGATAGATAGATAGATAGATAGATAGATAGATAGATAGATAGATAGATAGATGGATAAGATGGATGGATGGATGGATGGATGGATAGCTCGCTAGCTAGCTAGCTAGCTAGGGAGAGAGAGAGAGAGAGAGAGAGAGAGAGAGAGAGACAGACAGAGAGACAGACAGATAGACAGACAGACAGATAGATAGATGAGATATCGACTAATGTCAGAAAAAAGGAGCTTCTGATTTCCTCAACCAAGGAAGTCTGTGGGTAAAGTATTAACCCGATGCCCAGCTAAGCCGTGATTTTTGCACGGAAGGGACTGATACAGGCGATACCAAAGCTCCCTAGTACCAGGCGGGGCCAGGGCTCGTTCCATAAGCGCCCCTTGCAGAACGAGCTCCCACCTCCATTACAGAGGGCCCAGTAAGCAGATGGAGTTTCGAGACTGTGACATCGACAGTCTAGCATAAACCGACAGAGCACTGTGGGTTTTAAGATAGATAGATAGATAGATAGATAGATAGATAGATAGATAGATAGATAGATAGATAGATAGATAGATAGATAGATAGATAGATAGATAGATAGATTCACCTATCCCTACGGTTTTGCACATCGCAACCACACAATCTATGAGTATGTATGTATGTATGTATGCATGTATATATGTATGTATGTATGTAATGTATGTAATGTATGTAATGTATGTATGTATGTATGTATGTATGTATGTATGTATGTATGTAATGTATGTATGTAATGTATGTATGTATGTATGTATGTATGTATGTATGTATCTATGTATGTGCTATGTATGTGTCTATGTATGTATCTATGTAATCTATGATATGTATGTATGTTATGTATGTATGTATGTATGTATGTATGTTATGTATGTTATGTATGTTATGTATGTTATGTATGTAATGTATGTAATGTATGTAATGTATGTAATGTATGTAATGTATGTAATATATGTAAGTATGTAATGTATGTAATGTATGTAATGTATGTAATGTATGTAACGTATGTA
>WBZZ01000908.1:7500-15000 GCA_019918135.1 Paulinella micropora | reverse complement strand
TGTAACCCCTAACAACGCAGCAAGCCTAAAGTTACTGCGGAAGCGCGACTTCCCCTGAAAAAGCTTACAAAACAATCGTGATTGATCCACAGGCGACATATCATCCCAACCCTGCCGCACAGAGCCCTCCCGCTCCCGCCCAAGCAACACATCCTCCACCACAACCTCACCACCTACGACCTCACCACCCTCCTCACTCCCTCCATCCCCCTCAGCACCCCCCACAGCCATGCCACCGAGCCTCTGCATACTCAGCAACAGCTGCTTACGTCTCCCCTCATGCATGGGGCAATCCCATAAGAAGTGCGCAAGGGACTCATTGACATCATCATGACAACAGAAGCAGCGAGGGGACATGCCACTGACCAACTTGCTGCGGTACAACCGAAGGCGGTTGTTGCAGCTGAGCAACCTTCTCCGAAGCAGATTATAATGCGCATCATCAAGGGCTACCCATCTTGGGAACTCCTTAGTTCCAAAGACTTGTCTTAGGATGACTCGCAGGCCATCAGTAAGATCGCTGCCTGCCTCTCGCTTGTCCCACATCAGTTGCTGCACCATCTTGACGTCCTGCTGAAGGGCCCACTTGTCCACAGTCGAACACCAACCCTCGAGGTCCTTCTCTGAGCTATTTAGGAGCTCCTGAAGCCCTTGTTGTAGATCCATTGAGTCCCTGATAGCGCCTTCGGCCTCCGCAGTCCAGTCGGATTTGACTTGAGATGCGATGACAGGAAATCGCTTCTCCGGTAGAACACGCAGCCGTCCATAGAACTTCAGTTGCGCCGCCCGCCGCAAACGCTCCGCACTCAAAGAGCGCGCCAGAAAGAGTGTAATCCACTTGCTTGTCTTAGGGCTGATGCCGAGAATCATCCTCATGGGGCGCAGCATTGCTGCCTCCAGCTTGGTGAGCTGCGATACGGGGGCACGCCAGACATCGAAGGCGTACTTCAGCTTGGCCCCCACAAGTTGATTCCAGCACATGAGACGATACCTAGCTTGTATCTCACCTGCACACCACAAAGAGTACCAACCTGCGGTGGCGACTTCAGTGACACGCGTAGCCCGCAGGGCCTGCTCCTTCCACTTCAGGTCGTCGGTGATAACCACTCCCAGGTACTTGTACTGACTG
This sequence comes from Paulinella micropora, assembly GCA_019918135.1. Lineage (NCBI taxonomy): Eukaryota > Cercozoa > Imbricatea > Euglyphida > Paulinellidae > Paulinella > Paulinella micropora. The sequence goes on along the minus strand of WBZZ01000908.1, from coordinate 13,871 downwards.
GTGACACAAAGCTTCTGGCCGCGAAACCACACCACGGGCTCACCTCGCTCCCTGATACTTGGTCGTTTCGCCTTGCTCGACGTGTAAATGGGCATGATTTCCGTCTTGCCGGGCTTCAAGTTGACTTCCAGCCGGTAATCTTCCGCGAACTTGGCCACAACATTGACCATCTTCTGGAGCTCGGTGCGACTGTGAGCGATGAGGGCCACGTCGTCCGCGTATAGAAGTGCCTTGATGTCGTTCAGCCGCTTCACATCGGTGATCTTGAGGGTACTCGCCAGCCGATCACACAGCTCATCCATAAAGACGTTGAAGAGTGTGGGAGAGAGAGGGGACCCCTGTTGGACGCCTACACCCTCCAGTACTTCGGGGGTGAGTGCTCCATCAACTAGCACTTGCGACGAAGTCTGCTCGTAGCACCTGCGTAGCGTGCGCCAGAACTTGCCCCTTACACCCAGCTTCCAGAGCCTCTCAAATAGACCATCTCTCCAAACAGACGGGAAAGCCTTGCGTAGATCGACGAACAGGACATACGACTCCCGCTTCTGCTGCTGACGCCCCTTCAACCTCTGCCAAAGGGTAAAGACCTGATCCGTAGTGCGACGCCCCGGGCGGAAGCCTCCCTGCTCTGGACGTAGCTTATCCGGGCCATCCACGAAGAGCGTTAGACGAGTAGCTAATAAGGACAGATACAGCTTACCAAGGCAACTAATAATCGAGATATCCCTCCAGTTGTCAGGATCCGTAGGATCCCCACCCTTGGGGATATTGACGATGATTCCCTTGCCCCAAGCTTTTGGAGTCCTCTCGGCTTCTCGAATCCAGTTGAAGTACTGCGTTAAGTAGCCATTGATGTAGGCGCCGCCATACTTGAGCATCTCGTTCTTCACTTTGTCCTCGCCACAAGCTTTGTGGTTATTCAGGGCACGTTGCCTTGCAAGGACCTCCTCTTGCGTGAACGGCTTGTCCAGCTCTTCGCAAGTGTCTTCACCTACTTCGTGCTCCTTCATAGCCCGGGCCACCTCATCTCTGAAGCGATCGTTCCAGTGGAACTGCCGCTTAGCTTCGGCTTCCTCCCACTCCAACGAGCCTGCTTCTGCACAGCACTCCACCACAACAGCCGCACTTGCCGGATTTTCCCGTGGCTTCACCGAAGTTTTCCGAAATTCCTCCCACCGAGCGACCTTTTCCGGCAGCGTACACGCCAGTGAGCCATCCTCCCTTTGCACCGGCGCGGAGACCTTCGTTCTGCGTGCCCCGCCAAGCCGCTTCGCGAGTAGCCAAAAGCGCTTTGAGGATTGCTCGCGTTGACATTTGGCCGCTTCTTCCTGCACTTGCTTGAAGGAGGCGGACTTCTTGGCCCGAGTTGCCTTCCGAATTTCCTTGCGCAGCCGTAGCCAATTCAGACGGGCTTCCGCATTCGATTCATCCCTCCTGTATGCTGCGTAGGCCTCCCGGCGCTGCTGAATGAGCTCCTTTAGCTCCCCGTCGAACCAATTGTTGGTGAAACGGGGTCGTATACATCTGGAGCCAAGGACCCGGTGCGCCGCCATTCGGAAGGACTGCGCCACTCGCTCGGTGACGTCATCTACCACCCGTTGGCTGTCGGCACCACCCGATAGGTCAAGCTCAGGCAGCTGATGTACTCCAAGCTTCTGTAGGCAATACTGGAATACGTCATCGAACTTGTCGCGTAGATAATCCAGCGCTTGCTTCGCAGCGTGATCATTACCCGAGACACCAGCACCAATAAGCTTATCAACACGAAAGGACCTGTAAGGTTTCGCAGCCCGCTTTGGCCGGCGCTGGCCGCTCCACGTCAGTTCGGCCCATACTGCCTTGTGGTCCGTATCAAGATCATCTTCGCATACTCCGAACTTTGCTCCAGATGCCAAGCCAGGCGACGCGCAGATGTAATCGAGGAGGTGCTTGCCTGTGCCCATGCCGCGCTGCTCACGCCGGGACCACCAGTAGGACCCTTCCACTGGGCACGAGAAGCCGCTCAGATTTCGCAGGCCCGTAGCGACGAGGACAGCCGCGAGTCTCTTGCCGTTCTCCGAACGTACCGGTGCTCCCTTTTCATCGACCTCCCCGTGCTGACCGACGATGCCCTCCTCTTTTCGGCTGCATGCCGGCCCGAGCTTCGCGTTGGCATCCGCCACCGTGACCACAAGACCTTTGGCTCCAAAAAAAGCTATAGCTGCCTGCCAGGCCGCATACGCCTCTGACGACTCTTCTTCCTGCGTTTCCTGGGGAAAGTAGCCGTTGCCCACATAGATATCGTGAGCGCCGGTAACACCCGAGGCGATACGCAGCCACACTTGCTGCCGGTGGTCGACGGGGGCTGACACCAGGTTGCAATACGGACCAAGGAAGTTAGCCACCGCGAATAGAACCCCACCCTTGCAGCGATTTTTCTCGCTGACCTCCGCAGGTTTTCCAAAAATCCGGAATCCATCCAGGCTGCATTTGGAAAGTTGCTTCTTGCCCATGCGGTGCTCCTGAGCCCCGATGACTAGCCAGCCCTCGTGCTTGTAGAATGATGCCCATTCCGCCGTGCCTACGTTGTCGTATCCCGTTTTACCCTGCCAGTTGTGACTCGCGACGAGTAGCTTGAAGCCGGTATCGAACTGCTTGGAGCGGTGCTTCTTGGCTCGTTTCCGGACCCGACGGCCGCGCTTGGCTTCCGCCCTCGTGCTGCCCCCCTCTGCAGGTGCTTGCGCAGGTTGGTCCCCCACTGCACTGGCCGCCGAATGCAGGGGCACCACATGCACATCAGCACACTCAGACACACACTTAGGTGCATCGGCAGCCAATTCCGAAGACACCACCTGCACATCATCGACACATTCTTCATGCAGAGGCAAGACGCGATATCCCGTCGCAGCTTCCTCCTTCCGGACCGCCGCTTCCCCACGCAGATGGATGCGAATAAGCCTTCGGACACGTTCCCTGTCCCTGAACCTGCGCCCAAGGGCCACATTGACCCCTCTGCCGAAGAATTTGAGATGTTTGAGTTGCTGCAACGCCGTCTGCCTGCTGTCATCGTCCTCGTAGACCAGCTCCAGGTGACGAGACATTCGCTGGCCTTGCCACTCCATTACCGGGACCACCAGACCAAGACCGCTCATTTTGGAGGTGATCTCCTGTAGATTGGCGCGTTCTGAGAGCCCCCAGACAATCAGATTACGCCCGTCCTTGTCGTACCGATCTACCCGCCGGTACCGTCGAGGCGGCGGTGCCATCTGCCATATAGCGCCGCTCGCCTTATGTTGAAGCGCCGACCCGTGTGCCAGGTTTGGGGAGGAAGGATGAGGCGCAGCTAAGATAGCCTCTCCACGTGGTTCAGGAATTCCGTCATATACGCGAGCCCTCATCCTCCCATCCTGGGACATCGGGCCAGAGCCCGTCGAAGAGGCATTCCCACGGGGATTGTCCAGGTCTTCGGCGATTCTACCTTGTCCCATAAGGGCCACAGTGGTAGCTCCGTGCTTCGCGTATTTGTAATCCATTGAGAGTAGTAGACGGCCAATGTCGCTGGCCATCACCGCCGCGCCTCTTTACGCCGAGGAAAGCGCCCGTCCATGCAAATAGCATCGGCGGTATCTGCAACACACACTACACGCATTTCCGCCGGTGTCACTGGACGCTGCCGCGTCGCTTCGTGCCCTTGGGCGCCCGCCAGCACCCCCAGCGTCGCCAGAACCTGCCTCACGCACTACACACACTCTCCATCGCATCGCCAACGCCTCTACTCTCATGCCTTATGGACTTTCAGCTGCTCCTAACAATACACATCATGAGGTACGGGTGACCCCGAGTGGAGCCAGATCGGACGGCGTGCCGCTGAAACTCCTTCCCCCACGTGGGTATAGAAGGCGCGAACCTAGCGGTACCTATAGGGTCTTACAGACAAGTATAGTAATCCCAGCCGAAGCTGCTCAGTTAGAAATGCAACGGTGGAGGGTGTGAATGCATGGGGCAAGGCACGGCAACGCAGCAAGGCACTGGCAAGGCATTGGGACCGACTGAAGCCCCTCTCCAACGTGCGCTCATCATGTGTTCCAGTTAGGCAACCCCGAAGAAGCGAAGATAGGGAGGAGACAAAACCCAAATAGGATGAAGATAGGATTAACATGAAGCCGAAATGGAGCCGAGTTGGAACAGGTCAACTCAGCCCCATCTCGGCTCAATGTGAATCCTATCTTCAACCCATCTCGGTACTGTTTCCTCCGAATGCTCACCTCAACAAGATCACCAAACCGGAACTGGAAGCCCCCAGGCATTTACTCGGCAGGAAATTCGGCGAAAATGGGCTAACCAGGAAACCAGACCCAACCCAACAGCCAAGAAAAACGAGCCAACCAACAATCCAACAGACAACCCCACAACCTGCCTGGCCGAACCCCTACCGAGTAAATGCCCAGTTGAGAGTTGCGCATATCCCGGTGACCGCCCTCCCCAAGCGGTCACCTTCGTGGGGAGAGGCCCAACCACCTCCTCTTCCCATGGAGTGCCATCTTGTGCACCCCTCCAGAATAATAATAATAATAATAATAATAATAATAATAATAATAATAGTGCTTCTCTGTCAATGGCTGATGCATTTCTGCACATGCGCCTCCATCGTCTCACCCGTGAGGGGAGTACGAAGAATTGACGATAAGCTCTAATGACACCCCCGCAAGGGCAGTTCCAACACTTCCAGACGGACCGGTATGTTCAATGAAAATACTGGTCCAGACGGAGCGGTATGTTCAATGAAAATACTGGTGGCACCGACGGGAATCGAACTGGCGACAGGGCCCAGATGGTAGAACTTGACCACTGGGCTATCACGGTGTCCACAATAATAATAATAATAATAATAATAATAATAATAATAATAATAATAATAATAATAATAATAATAATAATAATAGTCATAGTCATAGTCATAGTAATAGTAATAGTAATAGTAATAGTAGTAATAGTAATAATCGTAATCATAATCATAATTATAGTGCTTCTCTGTCAATGGCTGATGCATTTTGTGCACATGCGCCTCCATCGTCTCACCCGTGAGGAGAGTACGAAGAATTGACGATAAGCTCTAATGACACCCCCGCAAGGGCAGTTCCAACACTTCCAGACGGGCCGGTATGTTCAATGAAGATACTGGTCCAGATGGAGCGGTATGTTCAATGAAAATACTGGTGGCACCGACGGGAATCGAACTGGCGACAGGGCCCAGATGGTAGAACTTGACCACTGGGCTATCACGGTGTCCAAAATCATAATTATAATCATAACAATAATAATAATAATAATAGTGCTTCTCTGTCAATGGCTGATGCATTTCTGCACATGCGCCTCCATCGTCTCACCCGTGAGGGGAGTACGAAGAATTGACGATAAGCTCTAATGACACCCCCGCAAGGGCAGTTCCAACACTTCCAGACGGGCCGGTATGTTCAATGAAAATACTGGTCCAGACGGATCGTTACGTTCAATGAAAATACTGGTGGCACCGACGGGAATCGAACTGGCGACAGGGCCCAGATGGTAGAACTTGACCACTGGGCTATCACGGTGTCCACAATAATAATAATAATAATAATAATAATAATAATAATAATAATAATAATAGTAATAATAATAATAATAAATAATAAATAATAAATAATAGTGCTTCTCTGTCAATGGCTGATGCATTTCTGCACATGCGCCTCCATCGTCTCACCCGTGAGGGGAGTACGAAGAATTGACGATAAGCTCTAATGACACCCCCGCAAGGGCAGTTCCAACACTTCCAGACGGGCCGGTATGTTCAATGAAAATACTGGTCCAGACGGATCGGTATGTTCAATGAAAATACTGGTGGCACCGACGGGAATCGAACTGGCGACAGGGCCCAGATGGTAGAACTTGACCACTGGGCTATCACGGTGTCCATAATAAATAATAATAATAATAATAATAATAATAATACTATATCTGAGGCGTACTGATGCAGCTAATGGCATATCCTCAACGGACATAAGCCTCCAATACCCTTGTTCGAGGTCCTCCACCACCCCGTGTCAGTCTCTCGCCTGATGATCGGGGCCACCGATGGAGCTCCTGAGGGCAAGACTGCACTAAGCCGAGGTTATTCCGCAGTCCCAGCAACCTCTTGCAAGACGTCACCGAATGTGCAAGTGCATACACCAAGCGCGGTTGCTAGAGCTGCCTCGAAACCCCACCCATAACAATCTGGTGTCTGCTGGGTCCTGGGCTATCAACCAGCATATGCGGAGTTTAAGATCTTTTACGCGCGCAACGACCCTCCTCCCCAGCATCTACCACCAAAGGGTTATGAGTTGGCGTCACAGTTTAACGCCTTGAGGCCA
>WBZZ01000908.1:0-2500 GCA_019918135.1 Paulinella micropora | reverse complement strand
TTAAAAAAATTCTTTCAACGGTGTTGACTCAGTACATTTAGATTTCCGACTTTAACAGCCACTGTACACTACAATGATTCGTTATTTCGCTATTAGTCTTTACGGGAATTCACTCGTGGAAGTGATTTCTTGTTATTAAATCTGTTATAAGATGAATCTTAGTACATTTCCGGTTTTGAATAATACTTCCGGTTTAATGTTATTATATTGGGATAAAGGATATGGGGGGAGCTTGGAAGCTTAGATCCCATAGGGTCTGTAAATCCTATATATTTTACACTTATTACTAGGTACATTCAAGTGTCAAACTCAGCCATCAAATTTAATTTAAGTGTCAGATTTCAGATTAGCGGTCAGATTTTAGATTAGCGGCGGCCAGAATTCAAATTAGTTCAATTTATTAGTAAAGGTAACATTTCGCAAAAATGATACAGATTTTGCGGCCGGGACGTATATAGCACTGGTTAAATTAAATTAATTTGAATTCTGACCACTAATTCGAAATCTGACCGCTAATCTGAAATCTAACCCTTAACTAAAATTCGATGGCTGAGTTTGACACTTGAATGTACAAGTAATAATCGTTTACCGGGTGGTGAAGCTAATGTTAGGATTTAAGTTCCACAAAGCTGTGGCATCCTTATTTATTAACCTCCCACGTTAATAGCGTTGACCAGAACCTTTTGGAACAAATGTAGTGTATGCATCACCCCCGGATAGCCGGTAAAAAGTACACTTTTTTTGGTGTCAGGTGCACCTAGTTTCTTTCCATTATTTTAATATCGTTTGGCCGGATTTGACCTAATGCCATTTTAACCTTGGTCTGTTGCCGCTTTCTTTTGTGCGGTTTCACTGAGCTAATATAACGAGACATCATTCTCCTTTGGGGATTTGTGTTTGGTTGTATTACCGACTTTTTAACGAGCTATCTTCGGAGTCACTAGCACACGGCTGATTTCTTTTCTGGCTTGTCCTTTGACGGCAGAAGGAAAATTTGGGCTGACCCATCTCTATTGAGTAGGCAGACTCAAACAACAAATACTCCAACACATCCCCACACAAGCTCTTTTGCAAAACAATACGTCTATGCGTTTGTGAATAGGTGTCCCAGTACCCTCTCCACAGCCTTTATCCCTGTTCTCCCTTGAGGCAGATACCAGACATCTTTTCTGTTCTCCTGTTCTCCCTTGAGGCAGAGACAGAGTAAGTCAACAGACGTACGAACAAACACTCACAGTGACAAACAAACTTGAAGGACACGAGCCTAGTACTCTCCTTCTCAAGCCTGTGCACTTAGTTGCCTCTCAAGTCACACACATCAGAGTATTTTTGCAAATGTCTGACTGTTTTTCGAAAGTAGGTCTGAATACCTATCCGACGACAAGTCGACTTCTCAAGGAGTGCTTCTCAAGCCTCTTTGACACTATCTGTACGTAGGTCCTAGTACCTCATAACAGATACAACAACAAAAGAGCAAAAGACAAGAGGAGTGGAGAAGGAGACTAAATTTTCAGAGAAAGTCGTACAGACTACTTCTTTCTCACACACACACACACAAAAAAAAAAAAAAAAAAAAAAAAAAAAAAAAAAAAAAAAAAAAAACACACACACACACACACACACATAAGACATAGAGGTGAGACACTCTCTCTCTATACTATCTTTTCATCTTTTCTCTCTATTCGTTCCCCAGAGACGAACAGAGAAAATACGGGGTAGAATCAGCTCTGTCCCACTCATATTCCCCCAGCGACCGTCTGAAGAATGGACTGAGGATGACGGAGGGGCGAGTGCTCAAACCCCAGAAGATGTAAATACGCTCCTTGGCCCTCTAGGGGACGAAACGGATTTGGCAGGGCCTTCCTTTGACACAGGAGGAGCAGACAATCCAATGGACCAGGTCCAAGATGAGGGAGCGATGATGACGGAGGAGGAGGAGAAGAAGGAGGAGGAAGATCATGGGTGGCCGAATACGCCAAACTAACTAAGAAGGAGTTTGAGAAGAAAATAGGGGAGCAGCAGGCCGGTAAATGGCTATATATTCCCCCAGAGATTTGATGGGGAGATCCCTTGAGAAAGGAGGATATCTGTTACCCCATCCCGAGTCAAGCTCTGCCTCTTGCAGCATTCCTCAGAGACGACGGTGCACAGTTACAGGTGCAACATGTCTCATATGGGGACCAAATGTCTTTACTGGAGCTACTCAACCTCATTTGGGGAGTGTTTGAGTATACTCTATGAGTACCAGTCTGCGAAAAGTGTGCTGCCATGGAGGACCAGAGCACTGGTAAGGTTGCTTGATCCTGGTCAGGACATCGAAGGAATAAAGAAGGGAGAAAGAGAGTTTAAAGGCAAGAACCTGCGAGGGCAGCTTAATGTCATGGATGTGCCTTTGAAACTTATGGAGGCCAAGTTAATTGACTTTGGCAAACTCCAACAAACCAAATTTGGCAGGGACACTCACCCAGTCCTGCAGGAAATAGAAGGGGAAGTCGGAGGG
>WBZZ01000907.1:90000-115519 GCA_019918135.1 Paulinella micropora | reverse complement strand
CGCCTCCTTCAAGCAAGTGCAGGAAGAAGCGGTCAAATGTCAACGCGAGCAATCCTCAAAGCGCTTTTGGCTACTCGCGAAGCGGCTTGGCGGGGCACGCAGAACGAAGGTCTCCGCGCCGGTGCAAAGGGAGGATGGCTCACTGGCGTGTACGCTGCCGGAAAAGGTCGCTCGGTGGGAGGAATTTCGGAAAAATTCGGTGAAGCCACGGGAAAATCCGGCAAGTGCGGCTGTTGTGGTGGAGTGCTGTGCAGAAGCAGGCTCGTTGGAGTGGGAGGAAGCCGAAGCTAAGCGGCAGTTCCACTGGAACGATCGCTTCAGAGATGAGGTGGCCCGGGCTATGAAGGAGCACGAAGTAGGTGAAGACACTTGCGAAGAGCTGGACAAGCCGTTCACGCAAGAGGAGGTCCTTGCAAGGCAACGTGCCCTGAATAACCACAAAGCTTGTGGCGAGGACAAAGTGAAGAACGAGATGCTCAAGTATGGCGGCGCCTACATCAATGGCTACTTAACGCAGTACTTCAACTGGATTCGAGAAGCCGAGAGGACTCCAAAAGCTTGGGGCAAGGGAATCATCGTCAATATCCCCAAGGGTGGGGATCCTACGGATCCTGACAACTGGAGGGATATCTCGATTATTAGTTGCCTTGGTAAGCTGTATCTGTCCTTATTAGCTACTCGTCTAACGCTCTTCGTGGATGGCCCGGATAAGCTACGTCCAGAGCAGGGAGGCTTCCGCCCGGGGCGTCGCACTACGGATCAGGTCTTTACCCTTTGGCAGAGGTTGAAGGGGCGTCAGCAGCAGAAGCGGGAGTCGTATGTTCTGTTCTTCGATCTACGCAAGGCTTTCCCGTCTGTTTGGAGAGATGGTCTATTTGAGAGGCTCTGGAAGCTGGGTGTAAGGGGCAAGTTCTGGCGCACGCTACGCAGGTGCTACGAGCAGACTTCGTCGCAAGTGCTAGTTGATGGAGCACTCACCCCCGAAGTACTGGAGGGTGTAGGCGTCCAACAGGGGTCCCCTCTCTCTCCCACACTCTTCAACGTCTTTATGGATGAGCTGTGTGATCGGCTGGCGAGTGCCCTCAAGATCACGGATGTGAAGCGGCTGAACGACATCAAGGCACTTCTATACGCGGACGACGTGGCCCTCATCGCTCACAGTCGCACCGAGCTCCAGAAGATGGTCAATGTTGTGGCCAAGTTCGCGGAAGATTACCGGCTGGAAGTCAACCTGAAGCCCTGCAAGACGGAAATCATGCCCATTTACACGTCGAGCAAGGCGAAACGACCAAGTATCAGGGAGCGAGGTGAGCCCGTGGTGTGGTTTCGCGGCCAGAAGCTTTGTGTCACCAGTCAGTACAAGTACCTGGGAGTGGTTATCACCGACGACCTGAAGTGGAAGGAGCAGGCCCTGCGGGCTACGCGTGTCACTGAAGTCGCCACCGCAGGTTGGTACTCTTTGTGGTGTGCATGTGAGATACAAGCTAGGTATTGTCTCATGTGCTGGAATCAACTTGTGGGGGCCAAGCTGAAGTACGCCTTCGATGTCTGGCGTGCCCCCGTATCGCAGCTCACCAAGCTGGAGGCAGCAATGCTGCGCCCCATGAGGATGATTCTCGGCATCAGCCCTAAGACAAGCAAGTGGATTACACTCTTTCTGGCGCGCTCTTTGAGTGCGGAGCGTTTGCGGCGGGCGGCGCAACTGAAGTTCTATGGACTGCTGCGTGTTCTACCGGAGAAGCGATTTCCTGTCATCGCATCTCAAGTCAAATCCGACTGGACTGCGGAGGCCGAAGGCGCTATCAGGGACTCAATGGATCTACAACAAGGGCTTCAGGAGCTCCTAAATAGCTCAGAGAAGGACCTCGAGGGTTGGTGTTCGACTGTGGACAAGTGGGCCCTTCAGCAGGACGTCAAGATGGTGCAGCAACTGATGTGGGACAAGCGAGAGGCAGGCAGCGATCTTACTGATGGCCTGCGAGTCATCCTAAGACAAGTCTTTGGAACTAAGGAGTTCCCAAGATGGGTAGCCCTTGATGATGCGCATTATAATCTGCTTCGGAGGTTGCTCAGCTGCAACAACCGCCTTCGGTTGTACCGCAGCAAGTTGGTCAGTGGCATGTCCCCTCGCTGCTTCTGTTGTCATGATGATGTCAATGAGTCCCTTGCGCACTTCTTATGGGATTGCCCCATGCATGAGGGGAGACGTAAGCAGCTGTTGCTGAGTATGCGGAGGCTCGGTGGCATGGCTGTGGGGGGTGCTGAGGGGGATGGAGGGAGTGAGGAGGGTGGTGAGGTCGTAGGTGGTGAGGTTGTGGAGGATGTGTTGCTTGGGCGGGAGCGGGAGGGCTCTGTGCGGCAGGGTTGGGATGATATGTCGCCTGTGGATCAATCACGATTGTTTTGTAAGTTTTTTCAGGGGAAGTCGCGCTTCCGCAGTAACTTTAGGCTTGCTGCGTTGTTAGGGGTTACAGCGTTGCGTCCCCCTCCAAAGTTGGATGTGTTGTTTGGATCATATGTGTCTGAGTGTTGGTCTGCTAGGGAGGGTAAAAGGGAGGAGCTTGGGGTGGAGGATGGGGGCGAGGAGGTGATTGACCTCACTGAGGTTCCATCAGCTTCTGTCCCACCCTCTGCCCCAAGTGACGTTGATGTTGCGCGGCGCGGCCGTCCGCGCAGTGTGGACGTCCTGGCTAGAGAGAGGGGTTCGGGAGCGCAGCGTAGTGTCTCCGAGTTCTTCTCTTCAGCTAACACCCTCGCATCTAGCTCTTCATGCACTTCACAGCCCCCATCTGCCCCTGCTGTTGCTGTTGCTGCTATGTCTGTTTGGTGTTCTGACAATGCGTTGGGATCGGCTGACCCCGGTGACCCAATGGAGGCACATGTCCAGGATCTGGATCTGATGCTATAGTCTGAGGAAGCCTATTATTATTATTATTATTATTATTATTATTATTATTATTATTATTATTATTATTATTATTATTATTATTATTATTATTATTATTATTATTATTATTATTATTATTATTATTATTATTATTATTATTATTATTATTATTATTATTATTATTATTATTATTATTATATTATTATTATTATTATTATTATTATTATTATTATTATTATTATTATTATTATTATTATTATTATTATTATTATTATTATTATTATTATTATTATTATTATTATTATTATTATTATTATTATTATTATTATTATTTATTATTATTATTATTATTATTATTATTATTATTATTATTATTATTATTATTATTATTATTATTATTATTATTATTATTATTATTATTATTATTATTATTTATTATTATTATTATTATTATTATTATTATTATTATTATTATTATTATTATTATTATTATTATTATTATTATTATTATTATTATTATTATTATTATTATTATTATTATTATTATTATTATTATTATTATTATTATTATTATTATTATTATTATTATTATTATTATTATTATTATTTTTTTTTTTTTTTTTTTTTTTTTTTTTTTTTTATTATTATTATTATTATTATTATTATTATTATTATTATTATTATTATTATTATTATTATTATTATTATTATTATTATTATTATGGACACCGTGATAGCCCAGTGGTCAAGTTCTACCATCTGGGCCCTGTCGCCAGTTCGATTCCCGTCGGTGCCACCAGTATTTTCATTGAACATACCGGTCTATTTCTGGACCAGTATTTTCATTGAACATACCGGCCCGTCTGGAAGTGTTGGAACTGCCCTTGCGGGGGTGTCATTAGAGCTTATCGTCAATTCTTCGTACTCCCCTCACGGGTGAGACGATGGAGGCGCATGTGCAGAAATGCATCAGCCATTGACAGAGAAGCACTATTATTATTATTATTATTATTATTATTATTATTATTATTATTATTATTATTATTATTATTATTATTATTATTATTATTATTATTATTATTATTATTATTATTATCATTATTATTATTATTATGATTATTATTATTATTATTAATGTTGTATGATTATCTTCCTGATACGAAGGGCCGCCCCTTGTCCGGTCGTAGGGAAACAAAAAATTGCGTAAATGATTAAAATGTCATTATTATTCGTAAAAAAATTATTTTAATGCTAAAACATCATTTTTACTGCAAAAGTCTGTAAAAAAACTTTAATACCTATTGCGTCTGACTCTCAGCCCGACGTACTGACACTACAGTCAAACAGCTAGTCATACGCGCTAAGTCATTGTGTACGTTATGTTACAAACGCTTTCCTGCAACTAAAACATATAATAAACAAACATAAACACACCCTGCATCATGCAAAATTATTTTCCTGATTTATCTCACCTCTGGTGACACTTGGGCGCCACCACACCGTGCCACCCAGCGCAAACACGTACTGCTTGCATCCCACCGGTACCAGCAATATTATTATAGTCGCAAAATGCATATATGCATAGATTTTATGTATAGATAAATGGAATAAAAAAGAAAAAACTTAAAACTTATTATGAAGATTGCTGTGACGGGAAAATCCACGCCTGTGGTGGCACTTAGCGCCACCTCTTGCTATGCACCCGGAAAACAGTATTATTTCATGTCCCGATTCCGGATATCACGGAAGTACTGATTCTCTGCTAGAAATACAGCAGTGAATGAAACAAAACAACACTAAAGTAAAAAACAAAAAATCATTCATGAATGCGCGCTGAGCGCGCACCAGCGCGACCGATCGCTTGCCACGTACCACCCCGCACCACGCACCTACCTATAACCGTGACAAGGCAAATGCTTGCGCAAACAGCAACAAAACCGCATGCTGATGAAGCAAAAGCGGAAAAAACTTGCAAACAAGAAAATAATTATGCATTCCCTCCTCCGGTGGCACTACGAGCCACCGAAGCGTGCCAGCCACCAAGTATTTCGACCGTGAATGCGCCCAAGTCAATCTAAATCAGCCAAACAATTTTGCTGCGGCAAATACGAATTCTATGCAAATAATTCACCAGACAAGTGCTTCGTCCTCGCTGCTGCTGTCGGGAAAGCAGCCAGGGGGCTTGCACAGCTCACAGCCCACGAAATCTTCGCTGCCTGGAAGAGGGTTGTTGCTGTTAAGATGGTTGCAGTGTTTGCAGAGCCAGATCTCGCCGCCTTCGGAATTTGCGTCCCCCTCGTCCCAGTCGCTACCCTGTTGATCTTCCTCATGATCTGACTCCTGGTAATTCACCGGCCGAGCCGCCCTCCTCTGTCGCTTTGCTGCTCCGCCCCGCCCAGCGGGACGTGAGCCTCGCACTGCCGCTCCGGATGAAGGGCCACCACCACGCGCTGCGTTGCCCGGCTGCTTCCTTTTCCTGCCTGCTTTTTTATTTGCTTTCTTTTTGCTGATTTTGCCTGCGCCACCTTCGGTATCGCCGCCGTCGCAGTCGCCGTCGCGTCCCTTGTGGCTCGTCATTGCGTCCTCCAGTCTCTGCTGAAGGTCGGCCACCTTACCCTGCGTCGACAGCCCTAACCCTTTCAGCAAAGCGATACATTCGGGCTTGAGCATTTGGGTGAACCTTCCCTTTGACTTGCTCTTTGCTCTCCCGCTGGCAGCAGACACCGAGTTGAAGTAGCTCTGCTTCCGCTTGCCCTTGCTGCACTAGCGCTGATACTTGGGGGAACTGCTCCTTGCCTTTCTTAGATGAAAGTAAGCTCAGCAGTTGGTCATCCGTCAACCCATCGAGATTCTTACCTGCGCGCATCTTTTCCTGGTATCTCCTGCTCTTTTCCAAAGCCTTGCGGTGCCGAACATCGATTAGCGTCTCATCAATACGCTTCCGGGAATGATGGCCGCTATGTGCATTCGATGCAGTACCTGACTCGCCCCCGGAAGAGAATTCAGATGCACTCGATGGGCTCAACATATGAGGTGGTGCATGGGCGGACTTTGAGAATTCTGGCACTCGAGAGCTAGCTCGTTGTTCCAATAGCGTTGCCTTTGACGCAAGCGGTATAAAGGACTGACTCCTTGCTACAGCAGACTGTACTGCCGACTGGTTTATGGTTGATTGGGTGGCTAATCTGGCTAGGAACGACATTGCATGGTTCTAGGACAGCAACAACAAGCAGTTCGTACTCACAATCACATTGTTTGTATAGCACCGAATAGCGCTTCCAAAAGGTTGACGCCTCCCAAGCTGAAAAGGGTCGAGATTGGGATGCAGACTACAGCACAAATGGGTTATAACATTACAAGAGAAGAGGTGACGACCTGCGAGGGTGTGTCACTAGTGCCTCGCTCTGCACAAACGTGTCACAAAGGTGATTTTTGCAGGCTTCCCAAACACGCCGGGTCGTACGGGGAATAGTGGCATTTGGCAGGTTTCTTTGGCATTTGTCGGGCATTTCTGCTCTAGCTAAGGGATTCCCGCTCTTAAGTCATGGTGTGTGGGAACGAGGAGAAATTGGGAGCTCCTATGCGCAGTGCAGTTACCCCCAGACATGATGTTGAATCTGATGGAATGTTTGTCGAAATGGAAATTTTTTGGGGGAGTGTCCCAAACCTCACGCACCCCCCCATGCAATATATGTATGTATGCTTTGTTGTTGTTGCCATGCATGCATGTACGTATTTTATCGTGCCTCATCATTCATTTCCTTATTTAATTGCTTATTTATTCATTTACTTACTTATCTACAAACGTGCTTACTTACTTTCCTGACTATGTATGTATGCTTTGCCCCCCCCCCCCCCCATGCAGTATATGTATGTATGCTTTGCTGTTGCTGCATCCATGCATGTACGTATTTTATCGTGCCTCATCATTCATTTACTTATTTAATTGCTTATTTATTCATTTACTTACTTATCTACAAACGTGCTTACTTACTTTCCCAACTATGTATGTATGTATGTATGTATGTATGCATATAATATAATACCTACACGCATGCATACATACATACATACATTGTCAGGAAAGTAAGAAAGTCAGTTCGTAAATAAGCAAATAAATGAACAAATAAACAATTAAATAAGAAAATGCGATGAGCTCGGCGATGCATACATGCACGCATACATACACGCATACATACACGCATACATACACGCATACATACACACATACATACACGCATACATACACGCAATGCAAAACATACATACACACATACAAGAGAAAATAAATAAATAAATCAATAAAATTTATTAAATAATTATTGTTTAGTCAATAAATAAATTGTTCTTGCATACATGCACGCATACATGCACGCATACATACACGCATACATACACGCATACATACACGCAATGCCATACATACATACACACATACAAGAGAAAATAAATAAATATTATTAATTTATTAAATAATTATTGTTTACTCAATAAATAAATTGTTCTTGCATACATACACGCATACATGCACGCGTACATACGCGCATACATTGTTGCTTGCGTGCTTGCGTGCTTGCTTGCTTGCTTGCGTGAGTCCTTTCTTGCTTGCCTGCGTGTTTGCTTGCGTGTTTGCTTGCGTGATTGCTTGCGTATTTGCTTGCGTGCTTGATTGCGTGATTACTTGCTTTGTTGCTTGCTTGCGTGCTTGCTTGCTTGCTTGCTTTCTTGCGTGCTTGCTTGCTTACGTGCATCCTTAGCATTCCCGCTCATTCTGAGCTGGGAAAAGAGCGGGAATGCTGTTACATCTTCTCGTAATGTCATGCTCTTAATAAAATCTCTGCACAAAAGTTTGCAAAACAGCAGTCCGAAAACGAGTTTCATCGAATTGCTGGTTTGTGAAAAATAGATTAAGCTGGGTCGTGCTATGTTAGGAAATGACATTTATAGCTTCAACAAACACGTTATAGCAGAAACATGCAGGAGATGACATGAGTTGAGAGTACGTAGGAAGGAAATGCAAAATCATGCCGGTCGGTTTTCACAAACTTTTGTGCAGAGTTTTTCCCACAGATTGTTGTGTACAGAAAAAAAGAATAGCATTCCCGCTCATTCTGAGTTGGGAAAAGAGCGGGAATGCTGTTACATTTTCTCGAAATGGCATGTTCTCAATAAAATCTCTGCACAAAAGTTTGCAAAACAGCAATCCAAAAACGAGTTTCATCGAATTGCTGGTTTATGAAAAATAGATTAAGCTGGGTCGTGCAATGTTAGGAAATGATATTTATAGCTTCAACAAACACGTTGCAGCAGAAACATGCAAGGGATGACATGAGTTGAGAGTACGTAGGAAGGAAATGCAAAATCATGCCGGTCGCTTTTCACAAACTTTTGTGCAGAGTTTTTTCCACAGATTGTTGTGTACAGAAAAAAAGAATAGCATTCCCGCTCATTCTGAGCTGGGGAAAGAGCGGGAATGCTGTTACATCTTCTCGAAATGTCATGCTCTTGCGTGCTTGTTTTGCTTGCTTTGCTGCTTGCTTGCTTTGCTGCTTGCTTGCTTTGCTGCTTGCTTGCTTTGCTGCTTGCTTGCTTTGCTGCTTGCTTGCTTTGCTGCTTGCTTGCTTGCGTGCTTGCTTGCTTGCGTGCTTGCTTGCGTGCTTGCTTGAGTGCTTGCTTGCGTGCTTGCTTGCTTGCGTGCGTGCGTGCGTGCTTGCTCGTTGCTTGCTTGCTTGCTTGCTTACGTGCATGCTTGCTTGCCTGCTTTGCTTTGCTTGCTTGCGTCATTGCTTGCGTGGTTGCTTGCTTGCTTGCTTGCGTGCTTGCTTGCTTGCGCGAGTCCTTTCTTGCTTGCCTGCGTGTTTGCTTGCGTATTTGCTTGCGTATTTGCTTGCGTGCTTGATTGCGTGATTGCTTGCTTTGTTGCTTGCTTAATTGCTTGCTTGCTTGCTTGCTTGCTTTCTTGCGTGCTTGCTTGCTTATGTGTATCCTTGCGTGCTTGCTTTGCTTGCTTGCTTGCTTGCTTGCTTGCGTGCTTGCGTGCTTGCGTGCTTGCGTGCTTGCTTGCTTTCGTGTTTGCGTGCTTTGCTTTGCTTTGCTGCTTTCTTGCTTGCTCGCATGCGTGCTTGCTTGCTTGCTTGCTTCCTTGCTTTTGCTTCCCTGAGCGCTTGCTTGCTTGCTTGCTTGCGTGCTGGCTTGCTTCCTTTGGTGCTTGCTTGCGTCTTGCTTGCGTGCTTGCTTGCTTGCTTGCTTGCGTGCGTGCTTGCTTGCTTGCTTGCTTGCGTGCTTGCTTGCGTGCTTGCTTGCGTGCTTGCTTGCGTGCTTCCTTGCGTGCGTGCTTGCTTGCTTTGCTTGCTTTGCTTGCTTGCTTGCTTGCATGCTTGCATGCTTGCATGCTTGGCTTGCTTGGCTTGCTTGCTTGCTTGCTTGCTTGTTTGCTTGTGT
Organism: Paulinella micropora; assembly: GCA_019918135.1. Lineage (NCBI taxonomy): Eukaryota > Cercozoa > Imbricatea > Euglyphida > Paulinellidae > Paulinella > Paulinella micropora. The sequence continues at coordinate 106,191 of WBZZ01000907.1, read as the reverse complement.
GCTTGCTTACGTGCTTGCTTGCCTGCTTGCTTGCTTGCTTGCTTGCTCGGTCCGTGTTTGCTTGCTTGTGTGCGTGCTTGCTTGCACGTTTGCTTGGATTGCTTGCTTGCATGCTTGCATGCTTGCTGGCTGCTTGCTTGCTTTGCTTGCTTGCTTTGCGTGCTTTGCTTGCTTTCTTGATTGCTTGCGTGCTTTCTTGCTTGCTTGTTTGCTTGTGTGCTTGCATGCTTGGCTTGCTTGGCTTGCTTGCTTGCTTGCTTGCTTGTTTGCTTGTGTGCTTGCTTACGTGCTTGCTTGCTTGCTTGCTTGCTTGCTCGGTCCGTGTTTGCTTGCTTGTGTGCGTGCTTGCTTGCACGTTTGCTTGGATTGCATGCTTGCATGCTTGCATGCTTGCTTGCTGCTTGCTTGCTTTGCTTGCTTGCTTTGCGTGCTTTGCTTGCTTTCTTGATTGCTTGCGTGCTTTCTTGCGTGCTTGGTTGCATGCTTGCTTGCTTGCTGGCTTACTTGCTTGCTTGCTTGCTTGCTTGCATGCGTACAATTCTTGCGTTGCTTGCTTGCGTTGCTTGCTTGCGTTGCTTGCTTGCGTTGCTTGCTTGCGTTGCTTGCTTGCGTTGCTTGTTTGCGTTGCTTGCTTGCGTTGCTTGCTTGCGTTGCTTGCTTGCGTTGCTTGCTTGCGTTGTTTGCTTGCGTTGCTTGTTTGCGTTGCTTGCTTGCGTTGCTTGCTTGCGTTGCTTGCTTGCGTTGCTTGCTTGCGTTGCTTGCTTGCGTTGCTTGCTTGCGTTGCTTGCTTGCGTTGCTTGCTTGCGTTGCTTGCTTGCGTTGCCTGCTTGCGTGGCCTGTTTGCGTTGCTTGCTTGCGTTGCTTGCTTGCGCTGCTTGCTTGCGTTGCTTGCTTGCGCTGCTTGCTTGCGTTGCTTGCTTGCGTTGCTTGCTTGCGTTGCTTGCTTGCGTTGCTTGCTTGCGTTGCTTGCTTGCGTTGCCTGCTTGCGTTGCTTGCTTGCGTTGCTTGCTTGCGTTGCTTGCTTGCGTTGCTTGCTTGCGTTGCTTGCTTGCGTTGCTTGCGTTGGTTGCTTGCGTTGCTTGCTTGCGTTGCTTGCTTGCGTTGCTTGCTTGCGTTGCTTGCTTGCATTGCTTGCTTGCATTGCTTGCTTGCGTTGCTTGCTTGCGTTGCTTGCTTGCGTTGCTTGCTTGCGTTGCTTGCTTGCGTTGCTTGCTTGCGTTGCTTGCTTGCGTTGCTTGCTTGCCTTGCTTGCTTGCCTTGCTTGCTTGCCTTGCTTGCGTTGCTTGCTTGCGTTGCTTGCTTGCGTTGCTTGCTTGCATTGCTTGCTTGCTTGCATTGCTTGCTTGCGTTGCTTGCTTGCGTTGCTTGCTTGCGTTGCTTGCTTGCGTTGCTTGCTGGGATTGCTTGTTCGTCGTCCTGACTACCAGTCTTGTCAGTAAACGCAATGATTACTAGATTTAATATCGGTGCATGATTACTGTCATGCAAAGGTTTAGCTTACTTAGCCGGTTTAGCGTACACATACTAGGCTGATCCGCTGTCAAGTAAAAATAAATTTTTAATACTAAAAGTGATTATTAATATGTTTTATCTACATCCAAACGTTTTACACGCAATAACCAATAGATTTAATGATATTTAAACAAGTTCGCAAAAAATATAGACGGTCTCATTGTTATGAGACCGGATCCTTATTATTTACCACTACGTCATGCTTGCGTGCATGCATGCTTGCGTGCTTGCTTGCTTGCTTGCTTGTATGCTTGCTTGCTTGCTTCCGTGCATGATTGTTCCCTTGCTTGCCTGCATGCTTGCGTGCGTGCTTGCATGCTTGCGTGCTTGCGTGCTTGCGTGCTTGGTTGCTTGCGTGCTTGCCTGCTTGTGTGCGTCCTTTCTTGCTTGCTCGCATGCTTGCGTGCATGATTGCTCCCTTCCTTGCGTGCTTGCTTGCTTGCGTGCATGCTTGCTTCCGTACTTGCGTGCTTGGTTGCTTGCGTGCTTGCCTGCTTGCGTTCGTCCTTTCTTTCTTGCTTACGTGCTTGATTGCGCCGTGCTTGATTGCCTGCTAGCTTGCGTGCTTACCTGCTTGCTTCCTTGCGACCTTGCTTTCTTGCTTGTTTGTGTGCTTTCTTGCTTCAGTTTGAAATTTCTGCAGCGAAATTGACAGACTTCAGTTTGAACTGTCACTGTCGCCATACTGGTTGCAGACTGGCTGCTAGTTACCAGTCAGTGCCTGATCGATGAGAGCTTCTGTTTTTTAATCGTAAAACTTGCTTTTGCAGTGTTTTTATTTATTATTTACTAGTATTTATCATAGAAACCAATATTACATATACTAGACTTCAACTTATACAGGTTCAGATTGCGGTGTGCATGCAAATTTTTGCATGTAAATTTAATGTGATTGCAAGCTACAAGAAGCATCTAAAATAATTATTATGCAACAAAAAACAATGAAATCATTATATTATTACTTAATATTAATATTTAGCATTAACCCGGTACGATCTTAGAAATTGCGCAATCCTTGCGAGTCTACGATTTTCCGGCCCCTACTGAGTTGCGTCAAATTTGTCATTGTGTACCAGATGCTAAGCATGGCAAAGGGTGCAGATGCAAGGAGAAGTGCGCTCCCCCATCGTCGCCGCCGCATGTGGTCCCCTGTGCAATCCCCTCGTCCTTCCCGCCCGACCAGCATGGCGGATATGGAGGTCAACAGCATGCGTTTCAAGTTCAGCTATTATTAATCCAGCCAACAGCCGGTGGAGGCCGTGGAGGCAGCGGCCTTGCGGCGTATCTGGCATACTCACAGCAGCAAGCAACGTCGTATTTGTCACACAGTAAACAGCAAAGTACCTCGTTTCTGAATTACATAGCAGGTGGTAACTCTCGGCTTGAGTAGACCGTTAGCGCGTACAAGGTAGCATACTCGCCTCCGGTGTCGCCCCAAGTGCCACCGGAGGCAGGAGAGAGCATTAACTTTCATTTTCTCTCTTTACTTTCCTGTTTATGATTGATTTCGTTGTGTAATTTGTGTTGTACCGCGCTAGGATGCGGACTTGCCCTCCTGAAGTGGGTATCACGGGTGGGGTGGCGCGGTAGCCTGCGTACGCCGTCAGGTGGCGCTCCAAGTGCCACCGGAGGCGGGAAAACACAGATAATTTATAATTTGATTTCTTTTTGCAGCTTTGCGTCGTTTTGTTACTTAATTCGCGGCTACACAGCCTGGGGAAGCGGACTTTACAGTCAGGCACATAGCAGTCTGGAATGTGTATTACAGCTATCTTTGCGTTGCCGTAGGCTATATTTGGGTAGTCAAAATGCATTATTATATTAATATAAACTAACAAAAATTGTTTTTACTATTTACTAAGACTTTTAATAACATAAAAAGCATGCCGGTAGTGACTACGCAAATTTGTGCAATCCTTACGACCTACGACCTTCCGGCCCTTCGTATCAGGACGTGGATCATGTGCTAAATATTTCACGATGCAGCAAGTTTGCTCAATAAATTCAGTTTGCTGAATCAGCATAGTGAGGCAAGGCCGATGGTATTAACATCGACCTTGCCGTACTGTACTGATAGATTGCACAATAAGTAATCGTTTGCTAAATCAGCATAATGCAGCAAGGCTATTTTTTCGTTTGTCTTACAATTGTCAGCGCCAGTTTCTAATTTCTACCTTTGGTGTGCAAATTCTTTCTACCTTCTTACATAGTTCTGTTACTCTCTCGGGATCTTTCGCCATGTCTTTGATTTCTTGCCACGTCAATCGAGAAGACTCACCCGGGAAGTGCTTGATAAAGTAAGATGATCCTCTGAGAATAAGCTTGCGTGACCAGACGTTATGTAGAAAAAACGCAAAGCGGTCGTGCTCTTGACGTAGCAAACGTACTTGCTTGTCTTCGCCATCAACCGTCCCCAGCCTCATCATGTGCCCAGCATAACTTTGCAACGATAAGTCATATGTCTTCGTCCTGTAGAAATCACCATCACCGTTGCCAGGGAACAATGTAGGAAACGCTTTCGATAGTAACAAGTGTGATTCTGGATTCGACCCATCAAACACCTGCATGGTACATCATAATCATACAAAAATCATTCAATGATGTATACATATGCAGGTATTTGTCGACAGCAATTCTAATACTGCTGCTACATGTTACCTGATCACTGATAACATCACCTTGCAAATCAGGCCATCGTAAAGGACGAGCAGCAGATCCAAGTGGAACTTCTTTGTCGTGCGCCGCAACGTGCCTTGCTAGTTCTTCTGCTTCCCTTATAGGGATGTCACTGTTGGTGATGCCCGAAGATGTTGCTAATTCCACAAACGTTTTGTCGACGCTTGTACTTGCAGCACTCTCGACATCATCAATCGTCGGTTCCTTGCTTCCATCTGAATGTTGTAGCGCACACTTCTTTCCGCCTTCCACATTAGCCACACACACTTGCTCAGCTTCTTCCACTCCTTTCTGAAATTTCGAACAACTATCCAAACTCTCTGCCTTGCGCTGACTGACAGGCTCGGAGGTAGTGGCTTCTGAATTCGTGATGTCACTGTCGGCGATGCCCGAAGATGTTGCTAGTTCTACGAACGTTTTGTCAGCGCATGTCCTTGCAGCACTCTCGACATTGTCAATCGTTGATTCCTTGCTTCCCGCTGATTGTTGTGGCGCATACTTCTTTGCGCCTTCAACCTTAGCCACGCACACTTTCTCAGCTTCTTCCGATCCTTTCTGAAGCTTCGAAAAACTATGCAAACTCTCTGCCTTGCGCTCGCCGACAGGCTCGGAGGTAGTGTCTTCTGAATTCAACAAACATAATGGACACTTGGAGTATGGAAAACATCTGTCGGTACTGCTCATCTCACAATGAGCTCTCGCGGAACGGTGACAATCGTCTGTCAAAAACTGAGTATGTTTGTCTATCCACTGTTCTTTGTTGCTAGCGAAGATGATTTGTGAAACGAATACTTTTTCTTCGTTCGCTACGCGATGTGCGGATTGTTTTCCATCCTCTGCGAATTCTTCGCCGTACAACAATACGTGTTCTGGATCTCTTTCACGCTCACGACTATCCCATTCGTGTATCCAGCTAGGTAATAACCTACCATCTGTGTGAAGGCCGTAATGATGCACTTTGATAACGCGTTCCTCTTCAGATTCAGGCTCACTGTTGAGGACAGATTTCTCGGAAGACTCCGTACCGTGCGCGCGATCTGTACTGCCTTCCGATTGCATCAGTATTCACAGTTGGGAACGGACACAACTATTATCGTGGACATCAACTTAACATCGGACAGGATTTGAAAGAGTTGTACCACGTGCTTCCGCGGCTAGGTTCCGAACTGCCAATCAACATCATTTTTCGCCGTGGAACGAAACCAGGGAGCGAAGCAAAGTTCATGGATCTTGCAGTACGCAGGCAAAAGGTACTGGACGCTTTGCGGTGGCTCCGCCAACACAATCCGCTCTATCGGGCGTTGGATGAGAAGTGGTTTGCTAAGCCAGATGATCCGCGGTGGACGAGTCTCCCTGAAGATGGCCCGATGCCAGGTTTAAAGTGTATAGTTGAGGATGAAAGCAACGAAGACAGCAAGTCATCGGAAGGAGGCTATTTGTTGGAGCTGTGGAGTTCACGATTTCGTATTGAACCAGGCGATGTCGGCATACTGGAATGGGATAAAGTGTATTCAGTATGCGTCTTCCAGGAAAAATTGTGGGACAAAGTTTTGGAGTACGATGAGTTCAAGGAGGAGATGCACTAGACAGATAAGCATTTCCTCAACCATGCGCAGCCCAGATAGTTCTGGTGGCCTGCCACCCTGACACACGTATTAGACATGTAGAAAGGATTGCTGTAACAGCTGTCATCTACCTTGTCGGCACTCCAAACGATCATGCCGTTGCTTGTAGTGAAAGGATTGCCGACACTAGAGGGCCGATTCAAAGGAACACATCGCCTGCACACTGTCCGCCATTTCCCGCTGTCGCTATACCTGTCTTTCTGGAATTTGATCTCACAGCAGGAAGAGCAGAAAAACACAGAACTCAAATTGTTCTTAACGTACAGCTCATGCTCCACTAAAGAGGAACCAACTTCTGGATCCAGACCCCACCTACACAAAGCAAATGGAAATGTATGTGTAATAGGTAGAAGTCCAGCTATGTGTACGTTTCTACATGTCTGTATTCTTCTTCCGTAATATCATACCTTTCTGTAAGCACATGGTTCCGCGTTTCTGCTGACACAGCGCTTAAGAAATGATGCGTTGATTTCTTTTCCTTGTCAGGATTTCTGTTGGACTCTGGATCGTCTGAATCGCATGTTTGCTCCGTGCAGGATGCTTCCTGTTTCTTGCGCTTGGAACGTAATCGCTTCATTCTCTCCTTGGAACTATCCATATCTTGCATCTGCTCATCTTCAGTTTGATATTGTCTCTTTTTATTCACCCTTGCTCGCGCCTCTTCACGCTCTTCTTCCCTTCTCTCGGCCGTTTGTCCTTCACGTGCTGCCTGCATCCTTGCTCGCGCCTCTGCACGCTCTTCTTCCCTGCTCTCGGCCGTTTGTCCTTCACGTGCTGCCTGCATCCTTGCTCGCGCCTCTTCACGCTCTTCATCCCTTCTCTCGGCCGTTTGTCCTTCGCGTGCTGCCTGCATCCTTGCTCGCGCCTCTTCACGCTCTTCATCCCTTCTCTCGGCCGTTTGTCCTGTCCTTCACGTGCTGCCTGCATCCCTGCTCGCGCCTTTGCACGCTCTTCATCCCTTCTCTCGACCGTTTGTCCTTCACGTGCTGCCTGCATCCCTGCTCGCGCCTTTGCACGCTCTTCTTCCCTTCTCTCGGCCGTTTGTCCTTCACGTGCTGCCTGCATCCCTGCTCGCGCCTTTGCACGCTCTCCTTCAGTGCTCTGTGCCGTTTGTCTTTGACGCTTTGTTTGCATCCTTGCTCTTGCTTTTGCACGCTCCTCCTCTTTCGCCTCTTCAGACTGTCTTTGTCGCCACCTCGCTTTATTTCGCGCGTTACGTCTTTTTTTACTTTCCCGTCGCTTAGCCTCTAATTCCTGCATGATCTCTTGTAATAGATGTCTATTCTCTGCGATCTCTCTTTCTCCCGAATTTGCCTGACTGTCTTCTCCTGCTAATAACACCAAATAATTCATTGTTAGTCAAATGGGTTGGATACGTAAGTACCATGTATGTGTGTGGATGTCTAAAAAGTATGTGCAGAAGAGATGCTGGGAGAAAGGACCTGATTGTTTGTTCTTCTTCTCGTCCCGCATATCTACAAGCGTCTGATTAGCGTTGTCAACCACCCGCTGCGCTTCTTCAGAATTTCCTTGACTGCCATCTCTTTCTCCTGCAAAAAACGTCAGTACATATCGTTAGGTAAGGTACCTAATATGGATGTATTGTTTAAGAATACAGAATTCTTAGAAAGTATTAAGGAAAGAATTACCAGATTGTTCATTCTTCTTCTTATCGTTATCCCACAAATCTACCAGCGTCCGCATTTTCTTGTCAGCCATACGCTGTGCTTCTTCCTGCCTCGCCCGCACCTGCTTTTTCTTGTATTTGCGTTTCTTTATTTTGCACTTTTGCTGCTTATTCTCCGACTTATGTTGCTTCTTGTTTTCTGATTTCGGCTGCTTCTTGCCTTTCAACTTCTTTGATGATCGTCTGGTTTTGCTTTTTGTTTTGCTGGCTGTTTTCTTTTTTCGTTTCTTTTCTTTTGGATCCGGACTCGGTTCAGCGCTCCCCTCTGTGGTTTTCTTTCGCTTGCGAAGAACCGTGTCATGCAAACTTCCTAAGCGCAGTTTGGAATCAGCAATAGTGCTTGCACTGCCAGCCCTAGCTAGCATGGTTTCGTATAATTCCTTTCTCTTGCGTATCATCTCGCCTGGGATCCGAAACAAACCATGAGAAGAAACAAAACTCTCAAGTTCATTCTGCTTGTACCACACTGCATCGTCCGGAAACTTTCCCTCGCCTTTGTATTTCGCTGCAAACTTCTGTTGCATGTTGAATACATACTGCTCTGATCATTATTGTGTTCCATAGTGGTTAATCATCATCTTGTCAGAATGTGTTTGATAATGTTTATTAAGGTGTGAGTAACTGTTTACTTCGTTGTTGCGGTTGTAATATCGTTGTATTTGATATAGGTGAAACAGTAGCATTTCGATAAAGTAAATATGTCGCGTGCGGAGGAAGCGTCTGGTGGTTCGGGTGAAGATTCACCTGGTGACAAAGGTTCAGACGGTGAGGCAGGAAGCATCGGTGACTTTGTGGCGGAAGAACAGGAGTTAGAAGGCAAAGATGATTTTGATCAATGTTTGGTTGACAACCAGCTTGAAGAAGAAGACGATAAGCTGCTGGAGGAGGAAGGACTGCAATGGATACAGGTTTGACTCACAGTTTGTTGTTACGTATTATTAGTCGATGTATCATGACTGTTTTTTTGGTACGTAGCACTTGGAGGATATAGAAGTTCGTTCTCAGTGTGGCGATTAAGCTGATGAACCTAGTAGCGATGGCGACATGCGAGGGGAAGGGGCAAGAGGGTTCGTGCCTCTTCAACAGCCGGAGACATTCCAGAAGCTGAACATCCTAACTTCACTAACCACCGTCGACTCATGCCAATCAAAGCTTATACATCGGAAAAGACATTGTCACAGACTTTGATCCAGTTTGATTAGTACAGTACAACAAAACCAGTCTGAAAACAATCGGTCTTGCTGTACTATACTAATTGAGTTATCGGTAACTTGACAGTTACATAAATTATTTGATTCTGCTTCACTTAGAGTGCTGTCAGATATCCGCTTACGTAGGGTTGTAAATGAAGGAGAATCAAATAATCTCTTTCTATATGTTCTTGCACACCCTACTTGTTCCGCTGCTGCATCACTGGCTTGAAGACGTCACAAGGTTCCATTCTTAACGCGACACTGCAATCTATCAGTACAGTACAGCAAGGCCGATGTCAATACTTATTACTATCGGCCTTGCCTCACTATGCTGGTTCAGCAAACTGTAAGTTATTGTGCAAACTTGCTGCAACTCGAAATGTTTAACACATACGACATCCATATCGCGTTTGTCATCAACTTGTCCTACTTTAGCAAGAAGGACAGATCCATGAAAGCGCAGCATCCTTCCAATTGAAGTCATGATCACCTACAGAATATGGCAGTCCGAAGGCGTGGTTTCAAACTAGACAGAATGTATTATCACTGATGATGAACGGTCCCGACGGAAGGCGAGGAGCTCCGCACGTGTTTTTTACTCTGTCATGCCCTGACAATTGGTTGCCGGAGCTTCATGGACGGGAAGCATTTCAGTGGTATTCTTCCTCCGTTACCCCGCAGAGGAGATGCACCACCTGAGTTCCATACACGACGGATGGCAGCGATCAGGAACTGTGGTTTGGTTGGCGAGTTTTTCTGGAACACACACTTTGTCGATTCATTTTTTGGAAAATACCTAAAAGCGTTGTGGAGTTTTTTGCGAGGAGAATTTCAGCAGAGGGGCGTCTCACATGGTCACGGATGTGCAAGGCTTGGTGGCAACGCACTTGATTTTTTTGCGAAAGGAGAAAAACTACTGCTGCTGTTGCTAATCAGACATTTTAGCAACGTGCCGGTAGTGAAGGAACGAGCAGACCGCATAAGTGTGGAGATTAAGTCGAAGTTAATTGATTTCACTGATGGGCTTCTCGATGCATGGAACCGCAATCTGGACGTTCAGAAAGGGGAAAATCCACAGCCTAGGTCGGGAGGAGGTTCCTACCTCAGCAGATCGATCTGAAGTTGTGAGACTGCAGAGGAAGTGAAGCAGTGGGTCAGCGGAGTCCAACAACAATGTGGACGACACGTTTGTGGTCCGAACAGCAAGTGCAGGCGACGCCAACCTAGCAAGAACAAGAAAAAGAATTCATCACTTGCAAACCAAACGAACTCTTCCCCTGGTACCACTCCTTCCTCTCACCTCCCCTCCTCCTCTCACCTCCCCTCCTCCTCTCCCCCCCCCCCCCTTCTACACACACACATACACACATACAGAGAGACAAAGACATACAAACACAGAGAGAGAGAAGGAATATGAATAGCTTTGAATAAAAGTGTGTACAAATATTAATAATTTATGTTCTGTACAGCTGCGAATCCTAACGACGGTGCGGAGACTGTTCAAGGTCGGAATGAAACGCAAGAGGAATCTGAGCTTCAGCAGCCAGACAAGGAATTTCTGTGCCGGTACGGATTTCCTCACCCGTTACGCGAGAAAACAAGTATAGAGATCGAGCGGCGCATGATAAAGATGTTTTGAACAGACACGAGCATCCACCAGCGATTTTGGAACAAGATATCAGGAATTTGCTTGTGAGTTTCGAAATGGAAGAAGGCACAGAAGGCATGCTGGCTCTAGAAGCAGAATTGGAGAAACTAACAAAGTTTCTTGTGCAGGAAGATGAAGGGAAAGGATTCCATCGTATCTGCGCTATAGACTTTCCTGTTGCGCTTAGTCTGATGATGCTACACTTCCGGGTGAAACATTATCCACGCCGCATAGTCTGTTCAATTGCACAAGCTTCATCATGTCGCAGCATTGGCCTGGGAATGGTGACATACAGTGTTTATTTGATTTTCTAGACTCTCTGACGAAGTATATGTGCAGGTCTGAAACAACGAGCGAGACCGCTTTGCAAATGATGCAAGCGGTAGTCAAGGGTATCGAGTTTCAGCTGAAGGGGAGAAGCAAGAAACAGTCTAGGAATCAGGCAAACGGAGACAAAGTTGCTAAGGAACATGTTGCGCCAGACGAGGAAGAAGCACATGACACTTCACAACCACTACCAAGATCATCGACTGAAGGAGATCAAGGAGACGGAGTCACATCTGCGAGCGGCACAGCGGTCACGAATGATGGAACCACGATGGATCCAGCGTTTTGGGAATTTCAAGAACATGAGACTGATGAGTTCGATTTGTTTGCGGCGCAAGTCGATCAGAACGCTCTGGCAGAAGAATACAGTACGCTACAGCATGAGTTGGACGGTGGTGGGTCAACTTTTACTGAAGAATACATTACGTCTCAGCGTGAGTTGCAAGGTGGTGGCCTAGCGTGCAACGATGATGATGAGATCGAAATTGAAGACCCAGAAGAATCATCTGAGTTTCTAGCAGCAAGACAAGGAGGAACAGCAGACGATCAAGCAGCAGAACAAGAAGAATCATCTGAGTTTCCAGCAGCAGAGGATGTAGCAGCAGAACCAGATTTGGAAGGAACAGCTGAAGATTCTGCAGCAGAACCAGAAGCGAAGGTGCCAGTCCCAGGCAGTACTTTAGTTAGGAAATTAGCTATGCGGATGTTGAAGAAAAGGGATTGGAGCAAGCCAGAGGTTCTTCATCGGCTGCTAGGTTTACCATTAGTGCATTTCTCATCAGGAATCAAATTTGTCAGGGTGCAAGTTCCTGGCCGCGAGCAAAAAGAAATCTGGCGACCCTTGCATGCAGTTCGCCGGGAGCTGTCTGATGTAAAGTCAAACGTCGAGGCACGAAGGGGTAGGAGGATGCAATCCGACAACAAGTCAGACCCTAACGGAACGTCTGATGAAGACGAAACTGGTGATATGATTCCGACCGAATTGATGGGCTTGTCAATGGTGGATGCCTATGCAATGAGGCCTCTTGAGATTGCTGGAGTGAATGTAAGGAATTTGAGCCTTGCAGAGTTCTTTTCAGGATTCTTCAGAAAGAAAGGTCGTTGGCACAGATACACAACACCTGTGACAGTGACGATCACCCCTACGCTGCCGCGCTGGGAAAAACATACAAGGCACGCGGACTGGTGTTATCAACAGCTGATAGCTCAACATCCGTGGCGTGGGGAGCGTCCGTACGGTGAACACACCCCTCCAGAAGAGCTTCGATCTGAATACCAGAGGTTCCTTTCGTACCACAAACATTTGCGAGAAGAGTGGATCAGAACGTCAGTGGCTGAAGCAAGGGCTGCCCTGAATCGTCAGCAAGGGAAAGCCGCTAAATCCAGCGCGAAGGATACTGATACAAGTTCGGAATCATCAGATTCTTCTAGCGCGAGCTGATATCCCGGTTGAAGCTCTTGGCATCCTTAAAGGTCCCGCCCAGGGTCGTGACCCGGCCCACGTCCCAGCCGCTGAGGTCGCCGTTAAAGCTCATGGCATTCGCGAACGTTTGGAACAATTCAGTCACGGCCGTCGTGTTCCAGTACAGGGGCTGGTTGAGCATGCGCGCTCCCGACAGCATGTACGACAGCGACCCCCGCAACGGAACGTCCCAGTCCCGCAGGTCGCCCACCAGGCTGCGTGCGCCGACGAACAGGGCGCCGAAGTTGTCCACGTAGCGCAGGGCCTGGGTGCCCGTGATGGGCGCCACGTACGACAGGCTGCTCAGGTCGGAGTAGCGGTCGCTGTACAAGAGCGAGTTGCGGTAAGCACCGGACACCGAGTTGTCTAGGTGGAACGAGGACTGGGCCGTGGTCAAGCTCACGTTGCCCCACGAGTTGATGGCTACGACACTCAGGACGCTACTAGTGCCGATCCGCCGCAGGCCGTGGAGGTCGCCCCGGATCCGCAGGATGAACACCTGGTCGTTCGGGTACGCGCCCGAATCCTTGGTGCAGCTCGAGGTGCCCGGGGCCTGCGTGCACGTCTGCGTCGTGCCGTCCCCCCAGTCGACGGCGAAGGTGTTCGCTGGGATGCTGGTGACCACGGCCGGGTCCAGATACCTCAGCGACGGCGTGTCCCCGTAGCTGCTGTTGACGATGAGCACGAATTCGGGCTCGCAGAGCGCGGCGCGCGCTTGCTCGCGCACGCGCGTGCGCGCAAAGGCCCACAGGCAGGCGCCCCTGCCCGCGGGCAACTGTGTGGCCCAGGCGCTCAGCCCGTGCGTGTACGACTCGGCGCCCTGCAGCAAGTTGTCCCACAGCTGCAGGCCCCGGACGTCCCACCCCGCCAGGTCCTGCGTAAAGCCCATGGCGTGGTTGAAGGCGGCGGTCGCGTTGACTAGCGACCGGGTGTCCCACTGCCCGACGCCCGGGAAGGAGCCGTTGGTGACGGCGAACGCGAACGCCAGGTCCCTGGCCGCCGACATGTTCCAGGCGCCGAGGCCGGTGGTGTCCAGCAAGAAAGACTCGGCGAACACGTACGACGCGTCGGTCACGGCCGACGTGTCCAGCGCGCTCACGTATAGCACGGCGGCGAGCGAGTCCAGGCCGCTGAAGGACCGGTACAAAGACCTGAGGCCGGTCTGCGCGGGCAACGGCACGACGCGCTGCAGCTCCACCAGGTTCTGCAAATGTCTGCCGGCCGTGGGGTGCAGGTCGATGTCCCCCCAGTCGTCGATGGCCACTAGGTGAGCCCCCGCCGGTTCGGCGGGCTCGACGGTGCCGCCGCCGCACGCGCAGCAGGCCTGCGACGCCCCGAGCCCGCCTACCCAGGCGTACCACGAGCCCGCGTACCAATTGCACAGGTTGGAGTAAGAAGAGCCCGCTGTCTCGAACTGGTACTGCGGGCACGACTGCCCGGCCTCGTCCAGCCACACCTGCGGGTAGTAGTCGGCGCAGCGCGTGCCCGTCGCGTACAGCATGCTCCAGCCCAGCACGGGGCCCGTCAGCTGCACTTGGTAGAAGCCGCGGGCGGCAAACGTGTGGCTGCAGGCCTGGCCGTTGTTGGTGCACTGCACCGCGGCCGAACCGTCCCCCCAGTCCACGCTGAAGGTCGACTGCTGCAACCGCCGGCCGGCGGTCGCGCCGCCCAGCGGCAGCTGGTACGTCGCGCCGGCGCTGGTGACGCTGAGGTTCAGCCAGGCCGCCGGCGGGCCCGGGCTGGCGGTTGGGCTGGCGGTTGGGCTGGCGGTGGGGCTGGCGGTGGGGCTGGGGAGGCCGTCCGGCGGAGTATGGGGGCAGTAAGCCATGGCACACAGCGCGCCCGCACACAGACACCAGGCCAGCCAGAGTGGCGTCCGGGAACGATTCGCACTAGACAACATCGTCGGCTGCTAGTTTTTGTCCGTGCTTTGTTGGAGGGGGGGGGGGGGGGGGGGCTTAGCTAAGAATGGTTTAGAAAGAGAAAAAAAATGGCACACCTCCAAGCTTTGGTGGGGAGGGTCGCTGCAAAGATTTTTCTTTTTAGGTTTATGTATTTTTGGGTGCTTTGTCAAAGAGAGCTTTTGCCATACTCGCACCTCTAAAAAACAACCTCTGCACACCCTCCTCCCCCCCCCCTTTTACCCTCACACTCTCCCCTTTTACCCTCACACTCCCCCCTCTCCCGCATGTCAAGGAACCCCCCCTTTACCCCCGAAAATCCCACACCCACCCCCTCGTTTTTTGCAGTGATTCTCCCCCCCCCCCTCCACCCCCAATCCCTTTGCCACCAGGGGGCACGCGGGCCTCCAGGCCAAGGGGGAGGGGAGGGGGGCCTCCCCCCCCCCCCCCCCCCTCTTTTCTCACACCCCGTCCGTTCTTGGCTTGGGGTGGCCGAAACTTAAATGCCAGCCCGAGCGTGCCTTACGAGGTGGACCGCACACTGTACTAAGCTCTGGGGGCTCTGGCTGTGCTGGGCGACGTGCGCGGCCGCACAGAGCGGGCAGACGGGCCGGGCGTTGCTGAACGTCAGCGTTACCAGCGCCGGCGCGACGTACGTGCTGCCGCTCGGCGGCGGCCAGGGCCAGCAACAGGCTTTCAACGTAGACTGGGGCGACGGCTCCGGCAAGACCAAGTGCACCAACGACGGCGTGCCCTGCCAGTACACCTACGCCGCCCGCGGTTTCTACGAGATCAAGATCACGGGCAGAGCGCTGGGCTGGAGCATGCTGTACGCGCCCGGCTCGCGCTGCCACAACCAGTACCCGGCCGTGTGGACCGACAGGGCCGGGCGTTCGTGCGCGACGATCGAGAGCGAGCTGCGCTATGGCCCGCCGGAGGAGGCCTGCCTGCGCTTTCCGACCAACTTGTACGCGGGGCTGGGCGGGCTAGGTGCTGCCGAAGCGTGCTGTGCGTGCGGGGGCGGCACCTTCGAGCCCGCCGAAGCCGCGGGCACGTCGCTGGTAGCAATTAACGACTGGGGCCGTATCGAGCTGCACCCGACGGCGGGCAGACATTTGCAGAACCTGGCGGCACTGGAGCGGGTCGCGCCGCTGCCCGCGCCGGCCGGCCTCACGTCGCTGCACCGGTCCTTCAGCGGCCTGGCCGCGCTGGCACTAGACGTCGGGGCGCTGGACACGTCGGCCGTCACGACGCTGTCGTACGTTCGCGGAGTCTCAGGGGTTGATGGTCAGGGGCCTGAACCTGTGGGACGTGTCGGCTGTCACGACGGTAGCCTTCGCGTTCGCGGACACCGGCGCCTCTGCGTTCCCGGGCGTCGAGCTGTGGCGGACGGAGTCGCTGCTGGACGCGACCGCCGCCTTCAACCACGCCACCGTTTGGGTGGCGGACCTGGGCAGTTGGAACGTCAGCGGCCTGCAGCGCTGGGACTACTTGTTGCAGGGCGCCAGCGAGTACACATACGGCCTGGCGGCCTGGGCGCCGCAACTGCCCGCGGGCAGGGGCGCTTGCCTGTGGGCCTTTGCGGGCACGCGCGTGCGGGAGGCCGACCGCGCGGCGCTGTGTGGCTCCGATTTCGTCATGACTGTATTTGCTGAGTGAGTACGACCCGAGCCCGCGCGCGCCGGAGCTCAGCTACCTGGACCCGGCCGTGGTGGCGATGGCCGCGCACACCTTCACGGTCGACTGGGGTGATGGTTCGGCGGTACAGACGTGCGTGCAAGCGCCGGGCGCGGCTGCCTGCACGAAGGCCTCTGGCGCGTACGCGGTGCGCGCGCGTGTGCAGATCAGGATCCGCGGCGCGTTGCACGGGCTGCGCCACCTGGGCTACAACATGTTGTGGGTGCAGGCGATCCACTCGTGGGGCAACGTGAGCCTGACCACTGCGGAGTCGTCGTTCCAGCCCAGCTATGTGTGGCAGAACGCACAACGCAACCGGCTCTTTTTCTGCGGCGCGGGGTCGTCGCTGTCGTACCTGTCGTACCTCGCACCAATCGCGGGCACACAAGAAGATGAAGCAGGCGAGACCAGTGCGTTTGCTGACGAGAATGAAGACACCTACTCCATGAAAAGATCACGGATGCAGACTAAAGGTCAGAAAGC